>JAHZNP010000098.1:0-153446 GCA_020615345.1 Triops cancriformis
GGCCGCTCGTGGACCCACACAGCGGCAACAAGCCTCTCCTCCACCGTGTAAATACTCGTATCGGTCATGACCCTCACTCGACTAAAAATTCATTGTTGCCTTTCACGCAAGGCCCGAAAGATGTCTACCGCAGCGATTACGTCAAGATATGAGTCCCGAACCTATGGTGACTTAAATCGAACGTTTTCCTCGCGCCAATATTTTTTTACAAGCAAAAGAACCCAGGTGTTCTAGGACTTTCGGGCCACCCTGTATATATCCGCTTCATCAATCTGTACTGTCGATGATCTGCCATCAAACATAATTGTAAAATGCGCCAGGTGTAATATTTTCAGGTTTGCAGAACGCATGAGAAAATTAAACATTGTATAGGTAATTTTGCCCGGAAAAAAGTTATCTTCTGTCCAGGATCGACTGAAGACAAGATTTGTATGTTTTATCGGAAAGGCTTAACTAGAGCTTGTTAACTCTCCACGGTTTGCAATACGCTTTAACGAAATATAATATTCATGATATATAAATCAAGTATTAATATTACAGAAGCCTTAAGGCGTACCATAGTCAATAAATAATAATAATTCGTCCAAAAGGAGGCGCTGACCATTACCTGTTGCCTCGTAACATACTTTGCGATGAACTCGCATACTTTTTCTGCTGAATTAGTTCACTAATTTTAGACAATCACTTCGATATCTGTGCTTAAACTGTTTCTTTTCGTAGAAGAATGTTCCACACGGCAACGTTTATTGCATACTTAAAAAACTGCTTCTAGGAACGCTGGTATACATGTTTCAGTAATTTTTTCTTAGAACGGAGTGCTTAGGTACGCAAGTTTTTAGTGATGACTGCTGTAGTGACTATTGTTTCCCAAAATAATTTTATATCACAAGTACATTACACATGGATTCGGAAAATATGCAACAGATGGCTAACCGAGCGCATCACTCATTACGCGAACATTTGTAAATTCTGTTCATTGCCATCCTCTTCGCTAGAATTAGCCAGTTGGTACTTGACAACTGGCGCTCTGCGCTTCCTTAACCAACTTGCCGCTAGGAAAGCTAGCGCACACAGTAAGCTCATAGTCATTACATGGTACGGGAGTACCATCGTGCTATACGTCATCAGATTCCCTACTGTGACCGGGGAAACCATTTCGGCGGAAGCAATGGCTACCGTCAACACTGTGGCGTTTCGCCATCTACCGTTCGTTATCAGACAATCATTCATCCACGCTTTGACTGTGTGGCCCATATTTGCCAGGCCAATACCGAGCAAGACCGAGCTGGTACGTAACGCCGTGCTCGAAATGTTACCACCCGATACTAGCGAAAACGCCCCCAAGGCGCACACCACCAAGCTGGCTACCATGGTGGCCAGCCGGGGTACTTTGTCCACACAAAATAGCGCAACGAAACGCGTTAATGCATAAGAACCCCAAAAGAGGGCCGTCACATACGCGCCATCTGTTTTGCTAAGCTTCAACTCGCTTTTTATCGCGAAACTGAGCGCGTATTGCCCATATACCGCTTCAATGCTGGTGTAGCAAAAGACAACAATGAAAAATAACGCGACGAACACGACGTAGTGGGTAGACGACGGAGAAAGGGCGGGGTTGTCCCGGACTGGCTCGTTCACATGGTTTCGCGGCGTTTTGGAACAAAGGAAGACGAGGAAGAGGAAAGAGACGTGCAACATGTAAACAGCAATGATCGTGTACACGATATGGATTTTGGTGACGCCATACTTTTCTGCCTCGTGGACCAAACTCATCAAGCCTCGGTGGTCCTCAATGTCATTGTCGAACGTTATGGGTTTCAGGTTGTGTTTCGACGTAGATATTTCTGTTAACTTTCCGGTAGTCGCGCTTGAGGTAGTGCTGGTACTTGAAGGTATGGTTGTAGATGGTACAGTGGTGAAATCAGGATCAGGCGGACTGTTCGAGTTTGGTTGAAGCTCGCTTTCTTGGTCGGTTATTTGCTGACCGCGATATTTGCCTCGACTTCGCGTCACGGTTTCTTCAACTTTATCTGCAACGGCACTCAGCCAAGAACTTTCCGTTGAAGTCATCGATACTGAACTCGTGCCAGTGCCGGTAGTTGTCACACCGGTAATACTGCTATTAGTCGCCAAGATATCTGTTGCGGTAGGATTCACACTAGTCTGGTGAGTAGCAAGTAAAGGTATTGCAGTGGTTGTACTGGTAACAGTACTGGACGTCGTAGTATTAGCCGTACTACTGGTCACTCTATCGAACGTTTTTCCTAAAATGACTGCAGTACTTCCAGTGGCGTTAGATGTTGGTACAGCTGACGAAACTTCCAACGCATTACTTGTATACTGATCAGCCCAGGTCACGTTCGAAACGCCCAGGTTTGGAGGCGTGACATGTGGCAGTTCAGGAAGTAGCGGGCGTTCCGTGATCGCCATACTGAATGTCGGTACGGAAGCATTTGTGTTAAGTGACGTATTTATGTTTGACTCGTTACTATTGACTGCAGACGCCGAATCATGCGCCAGATTTTGACTGTTGGATATGTTATTCAAATCGTTCGGAATAGTAATATTTCCTTTGTCCGACTCCACTACTTTCTCAACTAGCGAAATTACTGTCGTATTGGCCACCTCTCCCTCTTCCGTTTCATTACTTGAAACGTTGGTGGCGTTCAAAGTGGCGATTACAGTCGCATTTGGCCCAGAAGGCGACGTTATGTTCGAAACTGACGTATTGCTGCCCACAGAAATCAATGTTGCATTCAACGCGCTCTCGGTCCCATTTAAAACTCTCGGAGTCGTGATTTCGGCTTGACCAATTGTTGCATTAGAGTTGGTTACGTTGGGTGCTATCTGGCTTGCGTTGGTAGGGCTCGCGGGCGTGGTTTGTACAGGCAGTACTTTCGGTAATTCGTCTAATTTCGGGATTTGGATTTTATCCCAATCTTCCGTTTTGTCCAACTTGGAACCGTCCGTTAACGGTTTGCTCTTACGAGGCTTTAGGGTGGTCGAGGTACTAGCCACGGTAGTAGTACTGCTACTGGCAGTAGACACCGATGACGTCATGTTGGCTGCTATGACTGTTTCATTCGTGACTGTTGGGTTTAATTCGGAAAGGTCCATTTGGCTTCGATTGGAAGCTTCAGTTGTTTTTAAATCTATGGTTATACCGACCGCAGGACTTAAACTCACGTTTCCCGTTACGGAACTATTCCAAATCAAGGCGGAGTTCGGCAGCGTTACGAACGCATCGCTTGCACTTTCTTCGTTGTCAATCGCCGATTCGTTTTGTTGGGCGACTGTGATGCTGCCTGTGATATTTAACGCGTGTTCCAGCGAAATTATGATCGGATCACGCCCGTCTTCTATTTCACGCTTGCTGCGCCATCTGCTATCGTAGTGCGGACTTGTTCCTTCGGCATTCCGTGCGCTAGCGGAGAAATCGGACACAGTTGATTCTCTGTGGCTTCTCGTACTCAAATTGGCGCTGTAGACTAACTCATTTGTGGGAGATAGGAACGGCTGAGCTAGCAGAGGCGCCACCAACGCCCCTAACGCAAAGCTGAACTGGAAAGCTTGCATGAAGAATTTAGATCTTTTGCCCCAGAGGTCGTTAGTTAAAGAATTCCCGGCGATTTCCAAGAAACCCATGGAAATACCGGTGCTCATCAGGCATACTACCATGAATCCTATCTTCGTACACCACGGAATGACACCGACACCCACCGCGGTACATACCAGAGCCAGGAAAACTAGAAATGTTCTGTTCCAGCGATCCAACAAAATTCCACCTAAGAAAAAGAATTGAGGAGATTACTTTCAATACCACTAAAACCTGACTCTAAAGATTATTTCTTGATTAAGTAAACACAAATTACCAAGGCAAGACCCGGACAAATAACCTATCGCTCTCGCTGCGAATAAATAACCCATAACACCGAACGATACGCCCAAAAGATGCTGAAGATCAATCAATGTAGGTCCAGGTATCGCCATACAGACTCCCTGTGCAACGAAATGCAATAGGCAATTAAGACTGTAACCCACCGACGCACTGTCTTTATTTAACAGGTAGTGTAGCAGTTTCGTGCAACGGATCATTTTATTAAGAACTGAATAGAAAAAATATGTTTCAAATCAATGTTGGATTACCTGTCCAAAAAAGGCTGCAAAAAGGGCTACAGTATGTAACAATTTCCCAGGTTTCACCAACGGTGCAACAATGGGCAGTGCACGACCGTTCGGTAGTGGTGTTCTTTCTCGATTGATCACTCCACCATTAAGTAAACCAGCTTGATCGAACAAAACTTCTTCGTCATTTTCCCGGTCGTCATCCCGGCCAAGGTAATGCATTGTTCTTGTGGGAAAAAAATATTTCGAAACGCAAGTAGCGCTTTTAAAACCGAATGTATTGCACTATGACACGAAAAGACACATTTTTGTTTTTGACACTTGTCAGCTGTCGTGGACGCAAACAAATGACAAGCGACACCTAACGACATTCTTCTTTACTTGAAGAGCGGGTAATCGAAATTTTGTTTAAATGTACAAATGACGAACCTTTGTAGTTAACGACAAAGGCACAACAAAAACCACTACGAATTGGTTATCAAAAGTTTCATTAAAAATTAACTTCAACTATGCTTTCTGACACTAAATAATACATGACTTTCGCGAAATACTTTTCACATTGTAGTATGCATTAACAGAGCACAAATCATGGCAGCTACTTAACAAGCGGCTGAAATATCGTAATTTTGTGTATGAGCATTACTTGATTTCTTTCTTCAAACAATAAAATACTTTATTAAACATTTCTTAGGGAGCAACAAACTATACAGGAGGAATATAAACTGGAGACGCATCTACAGGTTGTTCGAAAAACAGTGGTAGCTATAGTAATTAAAAAGATACGCTTAAAATCCTTTAGTCTTAAAACTTTCACGAACAAAATGAGTGTGTTTATAATTTACTCCTTAAATAAGGAGAGGAATTATGAGCTCAAAGTGTCCTGAATCGTTGAGGTTTTAGGACCATTTGCAAAACACACACAATTGAATACTGAATTACTGTTCAGGCGGCACTTGATAAGTCGCCGTTCTAATTCGTTTGGCTAGGGCGTAGGCAGTTAGAAACAATAAAATACAACCGGTAATAAAAGCGACCATAAAATACATTAACATCATAGGAAAATTTTCCATCAAGCGACCAACAATGGAAGGCCAGAACATTTCCCCAAAGGCGGCAGCTGAAACTAACACAGCTGTGCTCCTATGCGTAGCACCGACGCAATTATCCATCCAGACCATAACCGACGCGTACATCGAGGCTTGGCCGATACCGTTCAAAGCTGCACCGATCCACAACGCCCACGCAAAATGATTGGCAAATAGGGTCAAAGATGACGCCACGGCGCATAGCATCATATCTATTATAAGCATTTTCTCCGCAGCAAAGATCTTCGCGAAGAAAATGGCCAAAAAGCGTCCTACTGTGAAGCTGCCCCAAAAGACTGCTGTGACGTATGAGGCGTCAATTTTCGACATTTGCAAGTCGCTGTTCATCGCAAAAGTCAGCACAAATTGTCCAAAGTCGTTTTCTAACCCACAGTAGACCATTAAGTACACAGACAATAATGAAACGAACACAACAACGTAACAAATTGGTATATTGCGTTGATCCGAGGTCTCGGATTTGGACGTGGACTTGAAAGACTTGGTTTTCATGAAAGCTAAGAACGAAAAAGCCACAATTAAGGACATCCCCCCCACCAGGGGATACACCGCCTGCAAGTTGGTTACGCCCTTCTTGTCTATCAGACTCGTTCCGTTCCCCCAGTTCGCTAGTTCGAAGAAAGAAGATTCTCCTACGACTTTCTCTTCAGTGAAAGGTTGGACGATCACCGGACCCGCAAAGGCGCCGACTCCAAAGAGGAAATGCAGCGCTTGCATGTACGGTCCTGAATTATCGCCCCAAATGGCAATAATCATGACGTTACCACCGGTATCGACGAAACCTCCCGCAAGTCCCGTCAAACCCATGCAAACCAATAGAACGATCAACGTTGGACACCAAGGTACCAAAGTCATGCCGACTGCTGACACAACGAACGCGAGAAACATAAGGAATGGCTGATTCCAACGCTCTAGTAGAACCCCACCTAACAAGTAAAAAAATTCCCTTTTCGTTACACATTCCAACGAGATAAGGAGATAGTTACCTAGAAAACAACCAAATAAGTAGCATCCCGACTTTACTGTATAAATGTACGCCATATTGCCGAAAGACGTATTGACTTGTTCTTGTAATTCGGGCAGTGTAAGACCAGGCATTGCTACACATGTTCCCTAATATTGTGTTCCAGAAAAGGTTAGCTTTCAGAACCAAAGTACACAATAATTTTACCAATATAAAAAATCCGAGGTATACTGCAAATGTTAAGACAATGGCCACGATCCTAGAGGGGCTTTTCTCTTCGGATGATTCATGCTTTTCTTCTGTAAAAGTTTCCATTCCATATAAAATATATTGATTTACCAACCGGAAAACAAAATCACGCGACTAGTTCTTCCGGCCAGTACCGCACTGAAGCGTTTCCTACCCTCCGGCGATATCCGCTACGTTGCGGAAAGCCTTGCAAAGATTTGACAATCGTGCTAGACCCGCGCTAAACTGATGGTTTCGATTGTTGTTAAGACAGTGCTGGCACCTGGGAAACAAGTTACGTAGCAGTCTAAATCACGCGCCATTGCGTCATTGTGATAGTTACGTAATCAACTTTCGGCGCGCGCGCCCAAGTTGAACGTTGTTGAAAAATTCAAACTCCGTCAGCAGCATTTGGGGAAGAAAAGTTTCTATACGACTCATTTTAAAAGAAAAACTTCTAACTGTTAAACAAATAATTTTTATTGATCGGAATTTACTATTATCGCTATGAGTGCCATTATAACCAATCGCACACACGGTTCCTAACAATGTTTGTTATTAATTAACGCGTTAAGAAATAACAGAGCGTTGCAAAATATTCGTCCAATGTAAAAGATAATATGGGAGCATTTCGCTATATTGAGAAAATAACCACGATTTTTCTTTTTCCTTCTTGAGAATGTTTTCGTTTCTCTTCAGTAAATAATTTTCTTCTAAGGTTTACGCTGAAAATTTTGAAATAAAATGCCCTACGCAATCGGAAAGGCTGAACTATCAATCAACATCAATCCGTGAAAAGTCGTTACGACATTTCTGTGCTAATCAATCGGGGAAATTCGTCTGCTAGCGAATAGTATACCAAAACGCAGTTTTGCTGAAGTTAGAGAGTGAAGCAATTTTTATTTCTGGAATTTATTTTTGTTTAAGTGCAAAAATGAGTCTTCGTTTTACTAGACTGAAAATAATTTCACAAAATTGATTACTGCGTTTTCTCCCTGAAAGTTTAGGAATTATTTACTTAGATCATCTGCGCTGATTAAACAAGAGCACAAGTCGTGACGGCTAATTACAAGTGCCTGAGATGGCTTAATTTGGTGTATTGAAATTACTTGATTTCGTTTACAAAACAAGGAAATACTTATTAAGTATTTCTTTGGAGTAACAGCAACAAACTACACTGGGTCACTTGGAAGAGTATAAAATGGGGATGTATTTACAAGGAGTTTGGAAAACAGTTGTAGCTATGAGAATTAAAAGAGTACACTTAAAATCGTTTAGTTTTGGACTTTGTCGAACACAATGAGTATGTTTATAATTTACTCCTTAAACAAGGAGAGGAACTATGAGCACAAAATATCCTGAATCTTTGAGGTTTTAGAACCATCTGCGACACTTGAATATGTTCAAGTGTCGCAGATAATGCAGTATACTGCATTATTGTTCGGGCGGTACTTGATAAGTTACCGTTCTCATTCGTTTGGACAGGGCATACGCAATTAGGAATAATAAAATACAACCGGTAACAGATGCAACCATAAAATACATTAATATCATAGAGAAATTTTCCATTAAGTGACCAACAATGGACGGCCAGAACATTTCTCCCAAGGCGCCAGCTGAAACTAATACAGCTGTAATCCTATGCGTAGCACCGACGCAATTATCCATCCAGACCATCACAGACGCGTTCAGTACTGAGCAAAAAAATACTAAGGGAAACGGGACACTTTAGCACAAAGCCGGTCCTCTCACTGCGGAAAGCTGTCCTGGCTTATTACGTCACTGGCACTTTCTAGCCTCCCGCTGAGGGGGAGGAATTGTAGGCTACGCGCGAATTCAAACATCATTTATTCTGTTTTACATTCCACGAAAAAAAGCGTAGAAAAGTCGTATCTCCTGTTTTGCTACTAAATAAGTAGGAACCCACATAAAGAGTAATAAGTAATACAACTGGGCAAACTGAAAGTAAGCAGAAATTGGCGCGAAAATATGTTTAGCTGCTGATTGGTAGAACGTCCTGTCACAGGACTCGCGGTGGTGAAAGGGTCTGGCAGCGAAGGGATAGGGCCATTTTAGCCTCGTGTCCCCATAGTTTTTTTGCTCAGTACTGTACATCGAGGCTTGGCCGATACCGTTCAAAGCTGCACCGATCCACAACGCCCACGCAAAATGATTAGCAAATAGGGTCAAAGACGACGCCACTGCGCATGTGATCTTATCTATTATAAGCATTTTCTCCGCAGCAAAGATCTTCGCGAAGAAAATGGCCAAAAAGCGTCCTACTGTGAAGCTGCCCCAAAAGACTGCTGTGACGTACGAGGCGACAATTTTCGACATTTGCAACTCGCTATTCATAGCAAAAGTCAGCACAAATTGTCCAAAATCGTTTTCCAACCCACTGTAGACCACCAAGAACATAGACAATAATGAAATGAACACAACTACGTAAGAAGTCGGTATGTTGCGTTGATCCGAGATCTCGCATTTGGACGTGGACTTGAAAGACTTGGTTTTCATGAAAGCTAAGAACGACAACGCAACAATTAAGGACATCTCCCCCCACCAGGGGATACACCGCCTGCAAGTTGGTTACGCCCTTTTTGTCTATCAGACTCGTTCCGTTCCCCCAGGTCGCCAGCTCGAAGGAAGAAGATTCTCCTACGAGTTTCTCTTCAGTGAAAGGTTGGACGATCACCGAACCCGCAAAGGCGCCGAATGCAAACAGGAAATGCAGCGCTTGTACGAACGGTCCTGACTTGTCACCCCAAATAGCAATAATCATGACGTTGTTACCGGTATCTGCGAAACCTCCCGCAAGTCCCGTCAAACCCATGCAAACCAATAGAACGATCAACGTTGGACACCAAGGTACCAAAGTCATGCCGACTGCTGACACAACGAACGCGAAACACATAAGGATTGGCTGATTCCAATGCTCAAGCAGAACCCCACCTAACAAGTAAAAAAATTCCCCTTTCCATACGCATTCCAAGTTGGTGTATGGGTAGATTTACCGAGAAAACAACCAAATAAGTAGAATCCCGACTTTACTGTATAAATGTACGCCATATTGCCGAAAGACGTGTTAACTTGTTCTTGTAATTCGGGCAGTGTAAGACCAGGCATTGCTACACATGCTCCCTAAGAGTGTATTTCAGAAAAGGTTAGCTTTCAGAACCAAAATACGCAATAATTTTACCAATATGAAAAATCCGATGTATATCGGTAATGTTACGGCAATGGCCACGATCCTGGAAGTTTTTTTTCCTTCGGATGGTTCTTGCTTTTCTTCTGTAAAAGTTTCCATTCCATATAAAATATATTGATTTACCAACCGGAAAACAAAATCACGCGACTAGTTCTCCCGGCCAGTACCGCACTGAAGCGTTTCCTACCCTCCGGCGATATCCGCTACGTTGCGGAATACCTTGCAAAGATATGAAAATCGTGCTAGACCCGCGTTAGACTGATTAGTTACGATTGTTGTTAAGACAGTGCTGGCACCTGGGAAACAAGTTACGTAGCAGTCTAAATCACGCGCCATTGCGTCATTGTGATAGTTACGTAATCAACTTTCGGCGCGCGCGCCCAAGTTGAACGTTGTTGAAAAATTCAAACTCCGTCAGCAGTATTTGGGAAGAAAAGTTTCCATATTACTCATTGTAAAACAAAAACTTCTAACTGTTAAACAAATACTTTTTATTGATCGGAATTTATTATTATCGCCATTAGTGCCATTATAACCATTCGCACACACGGTTTCTAACACTGTTCACTATTAATTAACACGTTAAGAAATATCAGAGCGTTAGAAATTATTTGTCCAAAGTAAAAGGAAAATATGGGAGCATGTCGCTATTTTGAAAAAGTAACAGCAATTTTTATTTTTTCTTCTTGAGAATGTTTCCGTTTTTCTTTCGTATATAATTTTCTTCTAAAGTTTACGCTGAACATTTTGAAATTAAATGTCCTACGCAATTGGAAATGCTGAAGTACAATCAACATCAATCGCAGAAAGTCATTACGACATTTCTGTGTTAATCAATCGGGTAAATTCGTCTGCTAACGAACAGTATACCGAAACGCAGTTTTGCTGAAGTTGAAGCGTGAAGCTGTTTTTGTTATTGCATTGTGCTGCCACCTAACGAATTTCGAGACACATTACAAGTTATAGATTTGTTTCCGTACGCCGCCGCTTGCTCAGTGGTTGAGTCGCGCGTTGATACACACTGCACGTGTATTATTAAAATTAACGAAAGCCACCAAAAAAGCAAAAAAGTTTGTACGTAAATTATTTCTCAACAATGAAGATAGAAGAAGTGAAAAGTACGGTGAAAACTCAGCGAATTTCGTCACACAGTCACGTTAAAGGCTTAGGTTTGGACGAAAATGGCACAGCTTTGCCGGTTGCCGCTGGTTTGGTCGGACAAGAACAAGCAAGAGAGGTAAAAAAACATTATGTTAAGTTGTGTTATATATTATGTGTGATTTGTTATAGGCTGCTGGCATTGTTGTAGACTTGATCAAATCCAAACGCATGGCTGGTAGAGCTATTTTACTGGCCGGTCCTCCTGGTACAGGCAAAACTGCCATTGCTTTGGCTATCGCACAGGAATTGGGGAACAAAGTAAACTTTACAAACTCTGCGTAAATTCCTTTATCATAAATTTTTAGGTGCCCTTTTGTCCCATGGTCGGATCTGAAGTTTTTAGTTCTGAAATTAAGAAAACAGAGGTTTTGATGGAAAATTTCCGAAGAGCGATTGGTTTACGTATCAAAGAAACAAAAGAGGTTTACGAAGGAGAAGTAACTGAACTGACACCGGTTGAAACGGAAAATCCCATGGGAGGTAAGTTTAGCTAAGTAATTAGTTCGTAAAGATGTGGTACTGCCTTTATGCCGTTCTGTCGCTTAACTGTACCGCATTTTTACGACAGACTATTATGCAGGACCTAAATTATGGTTTTCATTGTTTACGAACGTGTTCAAATGCTAAGGTTATGGGAAGACTATCAGCCATGTCATCATTGGATTAAAGACGGCCAAAGGCACGAAACAATTGAAATTGGATCCTTCCATCTACGAATCCTTGAACAAAGAACGAGTCGAAGTTGGAGATGTTATTTATGTGGAAGCCAATTCCGGTGCCGTGAAAAGACAAGGACGATCTGACGCTTTCGCGACTGAATTCGATCTCGAAGCTGAAGAATACGTTCCGTTACCGAAAGGTGACGTCCACAAGAAAAAGGAAGTGATCCAAGATGTGACCTTGCATGATTTGGATATGGCAAACGCAAAGCCCCAAGGCGGTCAAGATATTTTATCTATGATGGGACAGTTGCTAAAGCCGAAGAAAACCGAAATTACAGGTAAAATGGGTGGAATTTTTTTAAAAGAAAAGCCTACACGTTTTCACAATACTCACAATGACGTTAATTGATAATGGTCTAATTTTCTTAATTTGCGAATGCGTTTAGATAAGCTACGACGGGAGATCAACAAAGTGGTGAATAAATATATAGATCAAGGCATTGCTGAACTTGTGCCTGGCGTCCTTTTCATCGACGAAGTCCACATGTTGGATATCGAATGCTTCACGTATCTTCAAAGAGCTTTGGAGAGCACAATTGCGCCTATTGTCATTTTCGCCACCAACAGAGGGCATTGTACCGTTCGGTAAGTTTGCTAAGCTTGATTGCAGATCATGTGTCAGATTGCTCAAACTCTTTGGAAACTTATGTGATTCCTTCTCTCGTACGCAGAGGTACGGAAGACATCATCGCTCCCCACGGAATTCCGTTAGACCTTCTTGATCGTTTACTCATTCTTCGTACATTACCTTACACTGCGCAAGATATGGTCCAGATCGTACGCATTCGTGGTAAAACGGAAAACCTGAGCGTCGATGAGGAAGCTTATACTCAGTTGGCGGAAATCGGCACTAAAACGACGCTTCGTTACGCTGTCCAGCTGCTTACGCCGGCCAATCTTACTGCCCGTATCAACGGCCGTTCGACGATCACCGTTGCTGACGTCACCGAAGTCAGCGGCTTGTTTTTGGACGCCAAAGCTTCCGCGAAAATTCTCAGCCAGCAACCAGAAAAATACATGAAATAATTTCCCCCTAAAGCCCATGCAAACTGTGTAACAAGTTTCCCTTCCTCTTTTCAATAAATACGACGATAATTAAATCATAACCATGTTATTTCGATTGGAGGAAGAACTTAACAGGAGTAGCAATGAATTTAAGAGGAATTTCAAAGATCTATAACAATACTAACACGTAACTTTGCGGAAGGCGGTACCCAGAGCAGAGGGCGGTACCCATCCCACCCTGAAATGGCCTCCTTTAACACCTTCGCATTTGTCAACACCAGACCTGTAATGGCGGCAAGTCCAGGGTTGCAGTTATGGTTTTCTCTTCCGATAATTCGTAAGAGATATAAAGTCAATGTCAAAAAACAAATACAAAGGAAATCAACAAAACTTAGTAAAGATTTTGGCCACGCAGGATGTATTCAATAAAATCCCGCATTTCTGGAGGAAAATTACCCCAACCACCAACCGAACCAACATTCGCACTATCTATCATTGTAATCTTTTTCTTAACTTAAAAAAACGCTTTTGTTTGTCTCTTACACTCGCAGCATTCCCACATAACACAAAAAGGGCGGGGCCTTATAAAGTAAACAGCCTTGTTTTCTTACACAAAAATGTCTCGACACTCGACCAAGTCATTTTCCTTTCAAAAAACCTTTTATTGTCTCTCTTTCTCTTTACTTTCAACCAAAAAACCCAGTTACGTAAGTCAAATTGTAATTTAAAATAACTGTCTGGGTTTCAAAGAGATGAAAACTCTCCTTAATAGTTACTTTCTTCTCCGCTTAGAAGAGCAATGTGCTCATGCCGCCCATTTCACTTTGCTCTTTGACGAAGATCTCAAAGTACTGGTAGATAATGGTAACGGCCAATAGGATACCGGTACCCGAACCAATGGCGCCCATAAAGTCAGCAATGACGGACAGCGCACCAATGCAGAGACCGCCGAAAGCGGCCGCCGTGGGAATGTAACGGTTCAATTCATGGATCATGGACTTTTCACGGTGACCACGCATGACCATCTGCTGTTCTTTCAGTTGCTTCGCCACCTAAAAAAACCGCAAAAATAAATAAATAAAATAAAATGAAAAAATCATCAATCAAGTCCCTCGAACTAACGCGCAAGACTTACGTCCTTAGCGGAGGAACCAGACACGTCAATCCAAGTTTTGGAGAAGAAGGCGCAAGAACCCAGCATGAAAAAAATGTACAGGACGGCGTGGATGGGATCTTCCAAAATGTGGCCCAAACTTTCAGGGGGAGAAAAGTAATAGCACAAACCGCCGACCGGGTAAGCGCGAGCGGGGCCGCCACCGCCAACATCAGCCCACACGCCGAGCAGATTCACAAAGAAGTTTCCGGCGAATTTCACAGCCAACATCTGCAATTAGTCAATTAAAATGAAAATGTACTTAATGTTTGGATTATTAACAACAGAGCCATTCATTCTTCTAATTTAAAACAATTACGGAATTTCCGAGACAGAAAGTGTTCCGTACCTGAGAGATGACGTACAAGTTGGAAACCAACGCCGACTGGAGGATGATGGGGATGTTGGAGGTGTAGAAGAGCTTGATGGGGTAGCTACTGTACTGACCACGGTACCGGGCGGACTTGATGGGCAGATCGACACGGAAACCCTAAAAGAAGAGTGGAAGAATACCCGTTAACGACGTTTGGTTAAGTCAAGCGACTCTATTTTTACTTGGAAGTATATGACAACTGCGAAGATGAGGACGGTGGCCATCAAGTTCATCAAGTTGGGCAAGTTTTGGCGGTAGAAGGCTTCCCGGAGGGCGCGAACTTTGTCTTGGCGAGTGGCCAACAAGTGGAACAAGGCAATGATGGCTCCTTCGAATTCGGTTCCGCGACCTGGAAACCAAAAAGCGACATTTGAGTTAAAAGCCAGGTTTTCAAGAAGAGTGGAACACAAATGGTCCACAAAAAATTTACCAGTGTTAACGGTGGCAGGACTGAAGGCTTTCCAGACAATGGTTTCGCAGATGTTGGTGGCGATAAAGAGGGAGATACCGGAACCAAGACCGTAACCTTTTTGCAACAATTCGTCCAACAGCAGAACAATCAAACCAGCGACGAAGAGTTGGATGACGATGAGCAAACAAACTCCACGACCGATTTCGCTCGGGTCACCGTACATCCCAGTCATGACGTAGACGATGGATTGACCAATCGTAATCACCATACCGAAGACTAGGTAAAGATACGAAACTCATTTTAGTTTGTATATTAACTCTAGATGCAACTCAATTTCCAACTATTCAAACAAATATGTAAAAACTAGGGAAAAACTCTGAAAAAATATTTCAAAGGACGTTCTCTGCCAAAATGAAGGGAATCTTACGTTTTTGGGCACCGTTGAACAAAGCTCTGTCTTTAGGCGTATCTCCCACTTCGATGATTTTAGCGCCGGCCAGCAGCTGCATAATTAGACCCGAGGTTACAATAGGTGAAATACCCAATTCCATCAAAGTACCACGGTTAGAGGCCAAAATCACACGGATCCAGTAGAAAGGATCGGCGGAATCTGAGCTCATAATACCAAACAAGGGAATCTGAAAGGAGATTTTTAAAAGAAATTATTAAAAATTCCTCAGGAAAGAATTTTTTTCCAATTTTGACTCACCTGGCAGCATACTAAAAAGATGAGCAAAGTAATCGCTGTCCATAACACCTTCTCCCTGAATTGGATCTGGAAGGTACAAGAGAAGTCTTTTAGCCCTGTCCAAGTGTAGCTATCGTATAAATCCATACCTTTCTTTCTGGTTTGGCGATTTCTGGCAGTATACTGCAAAACGGTCTGATGACCTCCAAGAATTTGACTGGAAAAGAAAGCAGACAAGGCAGAGGTAAGTAATGAGCAACATTTGTAGAAAGAACGGACATATGGGTGAAACATTAGGGCCAAGCGAATGGTCGATATTTGAGTATTACGTTACAAAAGAGAGTTTTAAAAGAGTTTGATAACTTACTTCCCATTGTGGTAAATGCCTAATTCAGTCCAGAGGGAATGCCAACCGTCGCGGACGAAAGAAATAAATTAATCTGAGGAGCCCTCCACTGAAAAACGCAGTAACCGGCACTACTATGCAAAGAAGAAATGGGCGCTCCTAAACCATGAAACGAGCCAGTTCGGCTTCCACGTCAACGCTCCAAAGTCACGTGACCTGCTGACAAGCTCCAGCTTCAGGTTAAGACCGCAAGTAGCGTTGAACGCAAGTTTCCTTACGTGGTATCCATCTACAGCCGTTTCTTCCTACTACAATGCCGCATCCAAAGCGCGCAAATTGAATTGTGAAGTCGTAGACGACGGTTGGCATTCCCTCTGGACTGAATTGGGCATTTACCACAATGGGAAGTAAGTTATCAAACTATTTTAAAACTCTCTTTTGTAATGTAATTCAAGGGGAGTACTATTATGATGCACCATAGAAATTCGGTGTCGAAACCGGTGGCTAGTATAAGGAGTTTAGTACATGACTTCGGCACCGGAAAGAGAGCAAACATTGGAAAAAAATCAGTTACAGTGACGTTTCCCTACATACTTTTAGTTTTGTTACATGGCAGGAATTTGCCCCTATTTACCCAAGATCTCCGTGAATATTTCAAAACGTTCTCGTTATCTTTTGATGATCGAAATCACTGTTTGAGTGCACAGCAGCGTTCTCTAACAAAATATCGCCCCTTAAAGATAACACTTCATCTCCCTGGACTATAGTAGAAGTTCTCTGTATACAATGTCATATGCAAATATCTATGAACATTTTTTTATCTAGTTAATTTAAAAATCTTCTAGACGAATCATTGTATTGTCCTTGAACATAGTGTACTATACTTTTTTCTTAAATGAACTACAAGACAACACATTTCAGACAAAGTATTTGCAAAGTTTTGGCTCGATAAAACGAGCTGAATAGGAGAGCATCTATTTAAGTTTTTAAATTCTTGCGTCATCGTTTTCACTAAGTTATTAAACATTAATAACGCGACATAGGAAAGGATTTTGATTTGCATATTACATTGGAACATGAGCGGGTTTTAAGTCTGTCGGGAATATTTCACTTCCGGCTTTTATTCACGCAAGATTGTCCCGTATACCCGAAGTTCGGTGTATTCCAGAATTGACCTTTGGCTCCTAATGATAAATGTATGCGTTCCAAGAACCAATCTTCTCAATTGTGCAATAAGCTTCGACAGGAATAAAATAATTTTACGAACTGAAGCTTATTTAGACGTCAATTATATGCCATAATACGGTTACATAAGTTATCAGATCTCCTTTTAAATGTTTGTCTGCAGATTGCAAACTTAGCAATACTCTAATTTAAAAATAAAGTTTCCATCGAAAGAAACTGAAAAAAAGCATCGAGGAAACCCAGTTATAACTATGGGTGAACGAGGTCCACAGGTCTCGGCAAAACGCGTGTGTAAATGTCCGGGAAACGTTGGATATTATGAACTCAGGTTTAATGAAAATTTAATTGTGTTGGCAAATTTTTAGGTCTGAGAAGTTATTGAAACACGACATTTTACTCGGCTATAGAGAATACTAGTGATGCCCTACGCCTAAAATGCAACAGAAGATGAGCACTTGTTATTTTTCATTTGGTACCGTTGACGTGATTGTAACGACAAAACGAACTTGGGCTATGACGGACGCTTATCGTTTTCCCCGGAGGTTAGTTATGGCGAGGTTTTACTATTGACAAATGCTGTCAATTCTCTAAGCACTTTATTTATTTATTTTCGCAATATGTGCGTTTAATTTACAAAAGCAACTCAATAGAATCTCTACATTAGCTGCATTTTCCATTGTGTGGTTGTTCTTTTCCGCGCTACCACATGATGGCGCTAGTGCTCTTCGATAACCGGATAAAACAGCATAGATCGACCACAAGGCCATACAAGTTTGTTCGCTATAAGCGAAATTGCGTTATATGTGGATTAGTTATCTCTGAAAATTTCCCTGAATTTTTATATAAGGCGTAGAAATAAACGAGAAATTTGCCGGAAATTTGCTGCGGTCGGGCTTTATTATGGCAAGATTTTATCATAGCACACTTGAAGTAGACAGTTTGCTTTGTGCATTCTCATTTCAAATGAAACCTTATTAGACAATTCGACAATTATGTATGAATGATGAATTGAAAGCCCAAAATATTGTTGTGTATTTCACATTCACTGTGTTTATTTAGCAAACAATGATGTTCGTATGTCACATGAAAGTTCGAGCTAAAAATAATTTCATTGACAAACTAGTTTGAAAAACGCAAAGGTCTGTTGCAGATTACCAATAAGCTTTGAGGTCTTCGTTTGGTACTCTTCATACTTTCACACAATGCGTTTACGTTTATTGAGCGCAACTTCGCGTGGTTCACAGTTGCAGTAAAGAGATCTGGCGCTAAGTCTGAAAATGCGCCTTTGAATTAAGGTTACACGAACGGGTATCTCCTTCAAAGTTAAACATACCACCTTTGCCAACATTGATATTGGCAAAGTCGAAGTAGACTTTACTTTCATATTTATTAGGTTCTGATTGGTTTGGAAGAACGAATCCACACAACGGCCATTAAGTTTTCGTCGTAACTATTCGAGCCAAATGACCCGAATACCACTGATTTGAAGCTTAGGAACCCCGTGGCGCTTCCAGTTATGACGAGTGCTTTAATTAGAACAGTCGCATCTTAGGAGCAAGTTCATTTTACTTCAAAGGACACCACCACGGTAAAAACGAGGAAAGTTGACTAACTCTATGTGTTGGAATGTCACTTCATTGAAACGATTCTGACATCTTATAACGCAAAAGTCGGTCACGTGTCTCGCTGATTTCTCATGGCTGGGAACTTTTGATGCGGCATTCCAGGAGTATTCGTTATCCAGAGGTTTTCGGTGATTTCAATTTCCCTATCGTGCAACTTTTCATGATTGCTTAGATTGTTTCGGCCTTGGAGTCACATTGAATTGCAGTTGTTAATTTCTGTTTTTCCTACGCACCATTAGGAGTAGTTTTAAGTTGCGACAGTCCGCTTTCTTAATAATTGAACGCACTGTGAGAAGGTAATCAAACCTTCGGAAACGGCTCGTCTGCACGGGAGTTTAATTAACCATGTGGACGCCAAGTTTCGTGATGAATTATGTATCACCTCCTGGCTCACCTTTTCAGCTCCACAAGAAAAGTTACATACACACGTTTTTGGATGATTATCCGGGTCCCTGTTGGGGGTCCTGGCTTTTGTTAATGTATTGATCTGCTGGGGTGGTACAAAAGAAACAGGCAGTACAGTCTGGCGCTAACCACTAGAAAAACTCCCATCGGTAAAAGAAAAATATAATAATTCACGGTAGACTATCTCCCCACATTACTTGACACTATCACAGTTTTGTTAACAGTCTCAACACAAAAATGTGCTAGTGCCAAAGAACGGAAGAGTTTCCCCCACATCAAACCTGACACTTTCGCCTGGTACACCATCCTCAGCTCATTAGCAGCAGAACACAACTCGGAATTTGGGTTCTTCCCATCTGAGAACTTACCTGCCGATCCGTCGCATTCAAGTCTGCCCCAAGTTTGCAAACTGTAAAAGGTGGAACCCTATCCATATTTGGGAGCTTGTTAAGCGGCATCGATTTACGGCGCATGAATTACAGACAACCGGGCATTATGAAAATTTATGGCCTCATCAGTTACTTGCCAGCTCTTCAAACACTGAACCGAACTGACTCGTCGGATTACTTGATGGAGTCGTCACGAGCTTACGCAGTATGTGGAGTGTGTGTGTGTTGAGCAGGTTCCACGTCGAGCTAACAACATCTGAACACACCATGGGTGCATGACATTGCAAAAAAGAAGAAGCTTTTCATCGTATGAAACATAATTGCATGATGAAGAACACAGCATAAGCCAAAAGTGAAAAGAAAAATGAAAATAACACAGGTAAAAATAGTACACCAAAACGCTGGGCAGTAGGCGAAAGCCAACGCACAAGAAGCAGAATAGACGTCACAGAAAGCAAATACGCCCTACGAGCTACAAACTGAGGAAAATACAGCCTCAACATGATTTTTTTAGGTGTTTTAAGACTATGACGTCGACAAGCCAAAAAAATGAACTATAACACAATAAAACGCAACAAAATCGAAATTTCCTCCTGTAAAGGAAATCCAACACGAAGAATACGACGCAAATTAGAAACAACATCATTAAAACTATTACAATAAAATGAGGAGTATGCAAGGGAATGACGCATTCTAAAAAACGAAATAAGCCAAATCATGCCCAATACAAAACAAACTATTGACAGTAGCAGCTAATCCCATATTTAATCCCAAAAGTGTGATACGAAGCATAAAACAAGACTTAACTTTTGCAGCATAAAAATTACACCATCATCACTAAACTAAGCCACAATATGAAATAATCAAATAAATGAACACAAAAACACAGAACATGTAATGAAGAAACCAATAAAATCCGAACACCACCACAAAAATACACTTAACGCCCTTCGAAGCGAATATAAAACTAGAAATCATAAGAATTAAGTTCGATACACAAGTTTTGCAGAAGCTTGAATAACCAAACACTCCCCAAACTCCCCTTTTCAAACCAGGTATACGGAAATCATGGACTTCTTGCTCCAGGATTCGCCCACACTGAATGCATCAGTATTCCCATGGGAACAAAAACAGCCGAAGCGCCCAACCTTTGAGAGGAAAACATGAAAATGCTGCAAAACGTGAGTCAGGTTGTCCGAGCGTTGGCCTTTGCGCAGCAAAATTTCCGTTATCTATGGCACCAGGGAATCCACGATGGTTTCAAATACTCTGTGAATTCTTCCAGTGCCAAGGATAAAGGGACGGTCACACTCTTTCATCTCCTTCGTTGTGGTCTTGTCTGCTTCCGCGAAGTCTTCAAAATCTTCTAGCTTCCGAAAAAAAAAAATTCTACGTATTGACTCTATGCCACTTGGTACAGCACTGGAGAGCCACGGGGGCCGTCTCAATGTGCCTCTTCCCGTGAATTCTTCCAGTGCCATTCCAAGTAGCCGAGAAACAGTCTTTTATACTTCCGTCAAAACTTTGCTTCACTTCAACGATATTCCCAACGTGCTGAAGCGGTCAACTCAGCCTAGAAAGAACTTGAAAAGAAAGAAAACAGCACTGGTAATATTTCTCCCGGTAAAACTGTAACGCCCCGGTACTAAGCCGAGGTACTGGCACACTTCCCTCGGTGTACTTAAAAGCCATCGCACTTTTCACGGTTGGGAGCTGAGAAGCGCTCGTAGCTCATGTCAGTGTCGCTGGTTGACATCGATACCGGTATCAGGTGACAGGTCCACTACATTTCTGTTGCTACGAGCCCTGGCACTTGCAACGGGATCCACTGGCTCGTAAAGCGAGTAACCAATGAGAGCAGTGCGTCTGGCCGCTCGATTTCGTCCCGTCGTCCAATAAAATGGGTTCAAGGAGGCTCTTTTCTTCTAGAAGGCGACGCTCTTGGGGGGGTTTGATCAATATGAACGCGTCGCGTCGCGCCACGGTCGTCAACTGGACATCGTCGGCCGGGCCGCTTTCCGATTGGTCGGGGACGGAGTTGGCATTGTTGGGCGCTCTCGTGCGCTTGCTTGGTGGCGGTCGGTGTTTTGCTGTCGCGCTCACTGTCGTCCTTAACGACAGTTTGCCGGAACACCAGCCGAAACTAATCTATAAATGCAGTCACCAGACTCCTCCTTTGCTGTTCGGCCAGTAGCCCGAACGACCGACACGCACCGACACACTTTTTCACCTGCAATATAACAAAAGAGAAGCAGGAAGGCCGTTAGTCTTGCAAAATGTCTTCCCGACCGCCATCGCTGGCATTCACCACGTTTAAGGATGAAGAATGGAATGCGGCAAACGCTCAGATACGCCTCGAAAACGGTTCCAACTTTCTCTGCTTCAATTTCCAACGTGCAAAAAAAAGAAGATACATTTTGGGGTCGCAATTACACGGTGCGACGCACTATGAAGACATTATAAGGCTATGCTTGGTGAACTAAAATAGTTTCACCCTATTAAATTGGGTGTAACTGGACTTTTAGCTGAAAGGCAAGAAATTTCGCTACATCATTCAGTAGCTTGAACACGTAAAGGGTCAACTGAATTTTGTTTTAATAATATTGTAAAAATTCCCTTCAGCAATGTTTCTATATCGTTGTTTATGAATGACAACCTATTCGTTGAATGCCCAATTCAACGAAAATGCCTTTTCAATGTTCGAAAGGTTGAAGGGTCAATTGAATTCTGTCTTAAAAGAATACTCTAAAATTCGCTTCAGCAATGTTTCTGTGTCGTTGTTTACGAATGCCAACGTTTTAGTAGAATTGTGCGCATTCAAAGAATTCACACCTGTAATGGTAATAGCTCAGAAGCTCAGCCAATGAGGAAAAAGGGAAATGCTGTTTTCGTTGAATTCAATGAATTTTGCTCTCCTACGCACTCCTATACTGTAAATTCTCAAAGTGAGCGAACAATGAAGTAAATTAACTCACATTTCGAATTCAGCAGCGACATTGATCTCCTTAAAACCAAACAAAGAAACATTCCGAATTGCGCGAATTCAATGTATAAACCTATCGTAGTAATAGTAGTATAGGTCAGCAAATAGAGAAAAAAGAGAAATGTTAGCTTAAAGTTCTATGAATTTTCTCTATACTACTCACTGCTACAGTGAATTCTCAAAATCAGCGAACACTGAGGTAAATTAACTCACACTCCGAATTGTGCGAATTCAGGGTTCAACCTGTCGTGGTAATAGTAGTCTAGGTCAGCAAATAGAGGAAAAAAGGGAAATATTGCTTACATTCTATAATTTTTCTCTATACTATTCACTCGTACCGTGCATTCTCAAAACCAACGAAGAGTGAAGTAAATTAACTCACAGCTTTGGTTGCGGTTGAGTGAAGGGGGAAAGGAGGAGGAAAAGGAATCAGGAAAGACAAACAACCGGGGATTTGTGAGGCCACAGGCGTGGCCAGTTTGGATAGACGAGATTACTTGAATAACGAGATTCATTTAGGTCGTAAGCTCGGGGGAATTCTTCATAATGAACCGGGCTCCAATACTCCCCAGCCATCTTCAGGCACGTTGGAAATTTTGGGATGAGCTAAAATTGGTGTTCCCGTTCGCATTCGCTTTTTTTCCAGAATTTATTACAATTTTCCTTACTACGCGTGTTGTCTACCCCGACCTGTCGTGCGGGCGCCGCCATCATCCCGCACGATCTACGGTGTTATCTCTCCGTTCCGATCGCCTCCTCGGCTCACATTACCTTTTAAGTGCAAACACAAAACCTAGCGCTCTAGCGCTACACCTGTCTCTGACAGCTTGCGATTGATCAAGCCATCCATGACTTCGGAACTCAATTTCACCTTCGACTAGTGAAACATCCTTACCAACACGTTGGGCCCAGGCTTTGTGTGGACTTGCACTTGTCCCCGATTTAAGTCCGGATCAAGCTTATTTTTTTTAGCAAAACTCGGACTTGATCAAGGCAAGCCTTTTTTTCGTAGTGAATGGAACTTGCACAGGAACTAGAAGCCAGCTGTAAAGGATGGAGTTGGAAGTGAGTTGGACTTGTGCTAAGGGACTTGGGGGTTATGAAGAAAGGCGGATATTGCTTTCTAGAGGATTTAACTGGGAAAAAGTAAGAGTTTGACCTAGAAATGAATTCTCAAAAACATGTTGGTATTAGTCTTTTTACTTTAGAAAAGGAGTAAAAAGCATAGTTCTACACATGCAGTCAGTTTTCGACAGGTAGTCGGTTAAATTTGTTCAGTAGTTTAATTAGCCAAAATTTTCTTTAGTGTCTATTTTTTATAAAAAGTTAAAAGCGTTACGGAATTGCGGACTGGATCAAATCATTTAACTGGTCTTGGGACTTTGGTTCTGAACTTGCATGAGGGGAAGCCAAGGGGAGTTGGACTTGGAACTGAACTTGTTTGGACTTGCAAATCACTTTATTGTTTCAAAAGAGCTTGGAATTGGCACAAATCCGTTTTTTGGAACTTAAGAACAAGCCTGGTTGGGCCTTTACAATGCTCCAAGCAGTGTTGTGTAATTATTATAAATAATGACAATTTGTAATGCCAATTACTTTTCTTAAAGTAATGGTAATGTACTCGTTACATTTGTCGCTCTGTAGAAATGTAATGTAAGGTACTCATGACATTTGACTCTATTTAAAATTGTAATTTAATTTACTAGTAAATTTAAAAAGGCCAAATAACATTACAATTACTTTAGTTTCTGAGAGAAAAAGTAGAAAACCTGTAAAGAAAGGGGGAAGAACTTGTGCTTTGGAACTTCGCGGCCTTAGATCGACGAAAGGGTGTTGTGAAATGGCTTCCAGTATGTAACGTGTGAAGTACTCATTTGACATGAAAAATTGATTTGTAACTAATCTACTATCCTTTTCATAACAGTTCGTGTAAGTTACTTCACTTTTCGTCTAGTTAAAATTTGTAAAATTTGAAGTTTTCAATGCAAAAAAATATTTTTACCGAAAGTAATGGCAAAGTAATGCATTACTTTACAAATGGAATTGTAATGTAACGATTATTTTCGTTATTCAAGTATAATTGTAATGTAATAGTAACTTTTCAATAAAAAGTAATTGTAGTGTAATAATATTTATTTTTTGGCAAATTACACAACACTGGCTCCCAGTATCTTATCTTTACGGTAGTTCTTCACCAAGAGCAAGAGGAAACTCGCCACATTGGGCCAAATTCTAAAAAAATCGCCAATTCACTGTTACAACAAGCGGCATGTGAGCAACGATGACGCACTGGCGCTGTCATTACGAAAAGTGAGGGATGTGGCGTGCACCTACACACATGCAGGTGCTATTTTGGAACCCAAACTAGGGGTAAAACATGAAAAGAAAAGGGCGTTAATATGAACCCCCCCTTCAACACACACACATAACGCAAATGAGCGGGAACTGTATAGGGGCGCGTACCATATTTTGCCAGCAAAGTCCAGTAGCTGGCAATTCATTTACCTGACAATTTCCTCTCCTTCCCCTTCCTAGCACACAAAGGGTTGCATGTAAGGTGTGCAACTGCACATATGAGACTAGTTGGTCATTCCACACTTTGAATCACAGCCCCCAGACGGCCAGTGCTAGCTGGAAGCCACGCCCTACTCCTCTGGGAACTGATTTCTCCGCTCACATTTTCCACTGGAAAGCACCGAAACGGATGCAAACAAAGAATTGCGAAGCTTTTGGGTTGAAGGCTTTGTTTAAAACAAAATATGGGGATTTATCCTTTAAGATTTATCAAGTATGGAGATTTAACATTTTCCACTGGAAAGCACCGAAACAGTTGCAAATAAAGAATTGCAAAAATTGTTAGGTTGAAGGCTTTGTTTAAGACAAAGTATGGAGATATTGTCCGGATTTTTTTATTTTTTCGTTGCGGTTTTTTCACACGGTGGGAAGTTGACGGGGTTGGGGGGCTCACGTGTTGGATAGTTACTGGCCAACTTTTGGGTTTGGGACCGGAAAGCTATAAAACATAGCCGCAACTTTATAGTCTCTTTGGGCTTCGAAAGCAACTGGCAGTGGGCAGCACATTATTCCCCCCCCAACCCCTCCCGCTATAAGTTTTCAGAGGCCCCCTCGGCTGAAAATGCAGCATGGGAATGTATTGATCTGACTTTGGGGGTGTCCAGTACCAGGAGGCGGAGCTGGGACACGAACCGCATGAATAAGTTGAGCGGAGAAAAGTTGAAAGTTTGAGCTGGTGGCAAATTGCTAATAAGCCCCATACTGTGTCGTAAGTCAGTTTTATGGGGTACATTATCTTTTCTTGGGAAATTTGAGATGACACTCGAGTTTTTAGTGAGCTTAGAACCCCACCTAAGTACACGGTGCGTTGACTTCTCAAGGCATTCTCTGGCATTAGCACACTTTTTTTTCTGTATGAAGTACTGTAAGGTTTTTGGATACTGTAAGGTTGAGCAATGGGAAAAGGATTTCTTGGCGGCAAATCTTCTACGATTGCCTCATGTGCATCCATTGGATGAGAATAAAACTGAAACAATACAAGAAACAAACAAAAAAGGAAAATGAAACAATGAGAATATTGTAGTTTGTCCTATACGAAGTACGTCGAGAAAGAAAAGGAGCGCCATTTTCTATATTCGAACACTTTCTTCTAATTATCACTATTTTTTTTAAATATCCCTAAGAATCTTCCCAATATCGCAACTACTGAGAAATACTCCTCTCTACTTCGTTAAAATTACAACTCTATACTTCACTCTAGTACCGCCAATTTCTTTTCACAAAAAGTACTAATGTAAACGAAAGCTGAGCTAATAAAAGAATCTTTAACAGGAGGAAGCCTACGATGGATTCATAAATATATTTTAAAAAATCTGGGATGGCTTTCTGAAGAGATTCCCATACGTATGAGAGTACAGGAAAGATAATGCGTTTCTAGGGTGGCAACTACCCTAGAAGGCTGGTTTAGCGAGTTTCGGTAGTAAGTGGATCACTTACTGGAAGGATTTAATATGGACTACAGTACACTGTAAAAACAAATGGTAAATTTACAATTGCAGCAAAAAATTATAAGGACTTTATTGTAAAAATACTTTTAAAATGTTTTTCTACAACAAATTCGTGGTTCAAAAAACGGTTTAGTAAATATTTTTACAGTGAAGTCCTTGTAATTTTTTGCTGCACAACGAATCATTGTAAATTCACGAAATAATTTTTTTACAGTGTAGCCAAATCCGTAGTGTCCTGTGCTTTGGGTGTTCACTTCCCCCAGAAAGGCAGTGAATATGTTGAACTACTGCTAATGCCCTGTGGAATGCGTATTCACTGAACCAGAACCACGAAAAATTGGACAACACGTGGGTACGTCGGCTACTAACATACATTTCATCCTTCCAACGTACCCCAAGCTTCATCACGAGCTGAGAACACGCCAATTAGCCCCCATTGCGTCTGAACTTGAACTTTGCCAATAGTTTCAAACGTTTTTACCTGCAGGGGGTGTTTGTTCTAACGGAGGAAGCCATTATGAACCGTTTTTCCCCCGAGTCACCGTTTGGTAAAATCTTGGGGCTTGGGCGTCGATCTTCCAACTTGTTAAAGTGAAACTGGGCAGGTGTGCGAAATGTTGGCAAGGCGTGAAATTCAAGTTACCAATGAAAGACTGCCAATGGACGCCAAGTCAACGAACGCAATACACCAACTATTCTGCTGTCCAGGTTGAGTGTGTCATGGCTGTCCTTCGGACTGCGAAGATCAGCCATGCATGCAGATACACAATAGACGAGTAGTCCTATTCATCCGTGAGGGAATCTTGGGACTATTCCTGCTAAAACTTTTTTTATTTTATATCAACCTGTCTTTAATTCTTCACATGGGACACTGCTCTGGAAATTTATATTCTGCGTGAAAAAAATAATAAAAAATTGCTGGAAAAGAAAAAAGTATTCTCAGAGTTAATACCGACGCGCTTCAGTGATTATTTCGCATTACCAATGGAATCTCCCCATGGTTACGAGCTCAAGGATACAAGTCTCGATAGGCTACCGTAAGTTTTGCCTAGTAGTCAGCGAGTGATCGCCAGGGGGCATCCCGTGCTGTGTTGGGCCGAGTGGTAACTCGGCAGGAGAAGCTAGTGCGCCGACAATGGCGATTTCCGCCATCACGATAGCAAAATGAGTTTTTTTTCCCTCGGAAGAGCTAACTGGCAGCTAGGCATTGTTGAGAAGGCGGAGTCAAGGACAATAACGCTGCCAAGGGTGCTCATTAAATACCGTCTAGACTATTTTGCGACCAAAGTTCCTGTAAGGAAGTCGGCCGCTTACGGGACAAGGCATTTACGTGCTGTCGGGAAGGAAGGGACTCAAATTAGCAAAGCTTTGATAGATCTTTTTTTCTGGGGGGAGAGGTTTGGAAAGTTCCTTCTGGGTGTCTGGTGGTATCCTGCAGGCAACGGAAATGCCATCAGGTATACAAATCGTGCTTCCCTTTCGTGGGTTCGCCCCCTTTTTTCCTTCAATGGGAAATTTTCGCTCTCGGGTTTAGCGATTTTTTAAGGAGCAGAAACACAGACCTGGTTGTACTATTTTTTTTTGTAAGAAAGAAAAAAATAAGCGAAACAGGAAGAGGTAATTAAACTCGGAAGACTGGCAAACCATGGTTTGTTGCTTCCAACTTTCTTTTTTTGGTCTTCTCACATTGAAAGCAGCGGAACTGGTCTAGGACCCCGGGTATTAGCTGTATCAGCTACATATTACAGTCGTGGGGCTACAGCGCAAGTCATGAACGGCCATCAGCCAATTGGAAGGCAGAGATGGTTGGTACAAGTCTCGGTTGCTGTCAAATCACGGTTGGGGGGCAAACAAAATGGTAACAAATTTCTTCATAAAGCCACTGAAATCCATTTTCGGATTTTTATACTTAACGTTATTAACAGTTAGCTTATTTTCCTTAGGAAAATCTTTATAAAAATGTCCAACGATGGCTACTTATGTTAAGTAATTAATTATTGAGGTAAAAGCTTTATTCTTAATAATGTTTCATTGAAACTAAATATGTTCCAAAAGATTAAGCTTCCATTGCTGTAAAAATCGTAAGTTTGTTTTCCGTCGAATCAATGAATTGAAAGATAAATGAGTTGACATTATTGCACGCAAGTAAAGAATGTATAAGGATTTTTCTTTTCCTGTTTCCTGCGTTTTAACAGGGAAGAGTTCAATAGGATTACAATCTTTGAAGATGTAATCAACCGTGTTGTTAATAGCGAGCAGTATCAATCGCTTAGTGAGGTATGAAAGAAGCTCTATAAGAAATTAACCCCACAATATAGGTTGATTTCATGGTATTAACTCGAAAAGTTCTCTAAGAGCAATTGTTACCAGACAACAATGCGTGTTACCTTTGCTATGGTCGTCCAGACCTGATATTTGGTCAGCGATTAAGCTTTGAAAAAGGCGAGGAGTCAACTATGCCTACGTGGGAATGTGTGTGTTTTAAAGGGAAAAAGGGCCTACACGATCGGCAAGGCAGAAAAGGAATTCCGTCCGTCAGGTGGTCAACGTGAGGATGGTTACCATGTGAGACTGGTAGTTTTCCCCATTGCTAGACCATTCGGTGGTAAGGAATTCGGAGGAGGAGGGGATTAAGGGTGAGATTACGGTCCAATCTAGGTTAATGTTAATGATGAGGACGCTTGATCCACGAAAAGCGCTGGCCAGGAGGAATGTAAGACATTAGGTCAAGATTTGGGTGAGTTCCATAGGCGAAAAGGTGGGGGGAAGGTAAACTCACGTAGAAACCACCAGCCAGAGCGCGCCAGGAGAGGAAAATCCCCTTTTTCATATTTTTATTTTATTTTCACCGTCAGTTAAAAAAGAAGCAGCCAAAAGAAGCCTGGGTTATCTTTTGTTCCTGACGTTCCGTTCGTTAGAAACGAAACTTTCGGGGTTTGCTGCTGATGTCGTGACCGTGACGCGAATGCAGCCTCCCGAACCGAATTCAGGGTCTTGCTAACCAGCCATCTGGAACATACTCTACCCTAACCTTACAGCGAAGGAGTCTTTCGCTTCATCTTCTCCTTCACAGTCGAGATATTCTGCTAAGCTTTTCACAGCGCTCATTCGGAAAATAACTTGAGAAACCCTAGAGCCACAGAAAAACTTTCCCTTGGAAGCGAGACAATTCAACCGAACCCAATATTAAGCAATAATCTCCAAGGGTTAGAGTCTTGGAAGCAAAAACTTTCGCAGGCCCAGACGATCTCACCAACAATGAGTTTTTACAGGTTGGAAAGCATCATTTTAACACGCATTCCACCCGGTCGTGCATTGAAATCACCAGCGCTAGTAAGCGACTGGGATCATTCCAACCACGCAAAACTTGCCGTTCTCATTAAAAGCGTTGAGAACGAAGAATTTCTGGACACTCGGCTTAGTTTTCCTCAAGAAGGACGCAAAAGTGTGGTTCAAAAGAGTCGGCTAATCCTTTTTTACCTCCGTATTGCCTCGCTAAGCGCGGGAATGACGACAGTAGTCCATACACAGTACTGTAGAGTGCTTTTATGGCACGAAAAACTCAAAGGTGCGATCCGAAACTTCACTCTGAAGGATGGCTTCTTCTAGGAAAGATGGATGAACTTCTCATTGAAAGACAACCTTACAGTTCCCTTTTACCACTTGTCTGAAACCCAAACAATTTTGACAAGTTACAACCACTACAAATTCACCGCTTCGTTATTACCTCACCAACACTACAAGCGACTAAGTTAAAAATAAGAAAAGCTCTTCTAAGAAATGGATAACATTGTCCAGAAACTGTATCAAGAAGGCAAAGTTCTGTTTGAGAAACTTTAGCGTCGTCACTCAGCCCTCCATCCCCTTTCCATCTTTTTGTCTGAGAATCTCTCAGGTCCCAGCGACTGTGGTCAAATGGAAGCGCAAGAGCATTTGGGCCTATAAGGAAGTTGGGTTAATTAAGAACGAATTAGCTACGCTACACGCTGAGGAACAAAAGTTCGGGACGTTAGGCCTCTTTTGAACCTTGGTGGGAACGATCGAAGAGCGAAGGGAATCAATGGTTTCAAGACTTGGGGGGGAGAACGAGGATTTCAGGTGGGTAGACAAAAGACTTGATTGGAAATCAGTGTTGGGAGGACGGTAGCCAACAAGCCAACGTTAGTGTTGGGTGATAGCATCGTGGTGGAAGGTGTGAAGAAGATGGTTATTGAAAATGATCCGGCGATCTCACCCAAACAGCGTGAGGGTTCGACAAAGAAGGGGGGGGGGGAAGTTGGGGGGGTTGGGCGATGAGATGTCTAGACTTTTGTCAGTCAGGTTGATAAGCATTTACAGCCAGCAGCAATTGCAACGTTCTACTACCTATTGTTGGAAATTCAGCACTGGAGTTTCTGGCCCCAGAAAAGAGACCCTGACGGCTGCTTTTGCTGGCTACCAAGGCCCCCAAAAGGGGGTTTGGAATTTATAAAACTCTGCCCTTTGAGATAGAGCGCTTAAAGAAGTCTGAAAGAGAATTTTTGTTATGCTATTTACAGAAGAATGTTGCCCGCCAAAAGTCACCAGAAAATTCTCCACATTTTTAAAACGCCTTTTCTTTAGGAAAAAAATATTATGCTTGGGTTCCCATGACGATTTCAGTGTACTACATACTAGGATGATAGGAAATAAGGCCCAAACAACTTTATTGAACTCTTTGGAAGAAAAGATTTGGTTGAAAATGAGCTACAATTTCTTGTAAAGAAGCTACTGGATTTTGCGAGCCCAATGAGCAAAATTTTCAACATTTTTAAGTTTGTCTCTAGCTTCTGGGTAGGAGGATGTTCCTGTTAGGGTATTCCTTCGAAAATATGCTCGAATTTCGCTTATTATGCGCTCGTTTTAGTTTCCTGTAACACCGAACGCTTAAATTCATAATAGTTGAAGTTTTAACTCAATATAAAAGCAGAAAATGTGTTTGAGAAGTTAAAAGAGGGGCATAATTGAATTTTCATTACGTAGACATCAATTTTCGAATGTTTTGCTTGTGAAAATGTTAAACAAGCGTAAATAGCTGCTACAAAATGGTCATGGAAACTTTTGACATCCATTTGAAATATTTTTCGTGTTGACATTCTAATATATTTACATATCTAATGTAAGCAAAAAAGCTAGAAATGTGAGTTGGATACGTAAGGCAGGGAGGAAAAGTGTCTAGGGATAAGATTCTTTCCAGTTTGTGCCAAAGGCCAAAGGTTGCACGCTATGTGTTATTATACACCTTCGTGCCAAGCTACTTCGGCAGTTAACGGCCTTTTGGCGCTCACAAAAACTAGAAGGAAACGGAATTTTTGTTGTTGTTCTCAAGTTATGTAACGGTATACGCGTTGAAAGTTTGAGAAATGGTAAAGAAAAAAAATGACCGCTTGTCTCTCCCAACAATACCAACAGGCTCTTCCCTTTCCCAAAGGCGTGCCGTAGTTATCAATCGCTCATTAATTTGTCGGCAGTAAATCTATGAAACGAAGATTGAAGGCCCCCTTTTTGTCTACCACCATCGCTTGGCTCGTGACTTTGGTGGTCCAATCGTCCCTTTTTCCAACTCTCGGCCATACAGTCCCCGAAAATTTCACTTCAACAAGAAAAAAAACACACCTCAACTATCGAATTACTATCATCACGTTTCTAGAGTTAGCCTACTTTGCTGTAGAAAACATTACAACCGTATATTAAACACTATAACCTTAGAACTGAAGCGAGTTCTTGTAGCGAAAACTTTTAATGAATACTTTAATGAAATGTAATTCAATGGAATAAAATTTTTAGCTGACAAAACAAATCCTAGATCTGGGATCTAGGATTTGTTTTGTCAGCTAAAAATCTGGGATCGTCGCGGAAGCCGAATTCAACCCTATAAACATCACTAACAATGAAAACAATAGAACAGCAGTAAGAATGAAAGTATTGCCTTTTTTTAAAAAATTAGAACTGTTTTTTTCATCTTAATATGCTTTTGGAGCAATTGTTAAACCCCCTAAAATACCTGTAAAGCTGTAGGGGAGTTCACTTGCGTTTTGCATGATTCGAGACCCTGACTAACCCTCGGAAAGGTGGGAAGACGAGTGGGAGGTTCTTTTCGTGCGCTGTGAAACTTGAAAACCCCCAACCAGCTGACGGCGAGCATTACTTTTTGCTCGGGTACCCCTCCTCCGTTAATGACGGTTACCATAGGCCAAGCTAAGCGCAGAGAAAAACTGTTGTTAAAAGTACCAGGCAAGTCTAATTACAGGTATGGAGGTCAGGTACGGCTCCAAAGGCCAGATGCCAACATCGGACCCTTCGCCCCCCCCCACCACTTAGTTAAAAGGAAGGTGAACCCTCATAACAACAGACAGAAAGCTCGCAGACTGTTACAATTCATCGCTTAGCTCTTTGATACAAAGATTTTCATTCCAAACTTTGGGCTGCGTTAGTAATCAACCCCGTAGCCTTCAAAAAGACTGAAGATTGAAGATCTTTACTCATCCCTTATGACACCCAACACTTCAGGCCCTAGCTCGTTCACACAAATGCACAGAAAGTTTTCGCATTCTTGAGATTTCTGGACATCTCTTTGTTATATCGGACTTGGGTATACGAATAGGGCTTAGAATCAGCCAATAGGTTGGAGCCACGAGGTAAAAAAAAAGGGAAGGGTAAAGTAAGAAGGTACCAAAAAGGTACAGTTGCAGATACTTATTTGAAACTTTCTGACGTGAAAATATGTTATAGCTTCAAGATTCTTCACGAAGAAGCGCTTACGGTTTGAAAACTTGTGTTTCTCACGAGCTTCTGGCATGCCGCTGGGGGGGTTACAGTCCATCCCCGAAAGGATTCGTACATAAAATTTATCCAAATACCTCCAAGAATTCTCCTTACCTTCACTGTTTGGCGAACTTTGGTGTTGTTATCCCATCCGGGCGAACAAGATTCCCAAACTCTCCAGAAGGGTCTGCCAATACCCTTTCGTTTTCACTTCTTTTTTCCTCTGGTCCAGTGTCTAAAGAGAGCACACTCCTTGTGGGCATCTTCATTGTTGTAATCTCCTTCACACTCGCCCATCCTGGGAGAGAGAAACGTTGAAAGGAATTACAAAAGATTTTTTCTTTTTTCTTTTTTGGGGGGTGGTGGTTGCTAGTTGGCATGTACTTTAGGCCGAATTGACAAGTACTGGCTGGTATTACATGCATAGCTGCGAGCTGGTGCCAAAAAATACACTGCACTCCGCCTTTTCCGGTGTTCCCAGTACGCCATCTTTGCATACTTCCGTTCTCAGGTGGGGTTGGTCTGTCCGCTCACTTTCGCGGAATGTGGGTACTGAAACACATTGTCCACCAGGTGTTACTAAACTCCAAACCCCCTGGCAGGGAAAAAAAAGTTCCCTTCCCCAACCCCCCCTTCAGAAAAACTACCCCTTTTGGGGCTCCTTGTCAATACCCTCCAATGCTCCGCCGGAATCCACTGAAGGAAAACGTTGCAGGACTCGCCAAGTTTCCCCATTCACTACTTTTAACACACGTGATCACGAAATATGGAGGTTTAATCCACAGTAGTGGGGCGCTACGTCGGGTAATCTCCAGTGTGGAGAGGGTTAACGGGAGGTGAGACTAGTTGGTTAGCAGAAAGCGAGACAGAGAGAGAGAGAGAGCAACTTCCACCTGCATCCAGGCGTGTCCAACGAAAGACTGTGAGCTACAACGGTATACGAGTTGAGAAACCCGGCCCTCATCAGCGACAGCAGCCCGCGAGGTTCGGAAAGAGAGAGAATTTATACAACCCATCAGGTAGGAAAAGGAGAAGGAAAGGAGGTACTGTGGGGAGTTCGCCTTTTTTATTTTTTTTTCTCTTGTAAGCTTTTTCGGCTTTTAACTAGTACCGCCACCAAACACCTGTCTTCACCTGGATCACCTGCTGCCCACTCGAGAACTGGTGGGTTCTTCCACAAGGGGGTTGGAGAGGATTTGCTTTGGCTCACCTGGTACACTAGACAGTATGGCACAAGACGCAATACGAACGGTACTGCCAGTAGAAAGTTGGCGCATTGTCACTCTCACTCGGTTGCTAGTACTTTGGCGGGCCAAACTGGTGGTACTGGCCGGTACCATGGGCGCATTCCATACTTGGGGGGTATCAGGCGAAGGAATGAGAGAGAAGAGGGTTGCTTTCCACGTGATAAGGCAGTATTGGCCCTATCAGGTGGAAAGGTAGGACAGGATGCGTGCCAATAGACTACTTGTTCGGAGGTTTGGGTTTCAAAAGAAAGAAGGGCTATTTTGGTTCTCGTTATGATTTTCAGGTATTTGGAATAAAAGCAAGACCAGGGGGAAGTCCACGTCTTTAATAAGAAACCCAGTGCATAAAATAACGCGCGATTCACGGATTTCTTGATAAAATATAGCGATCACTTATAAGCTTTGAGCCCAATAATCAAGACAAAAGGGAGAATTTGGGCTTTTTTTGAAAAATGCCACTCGATTAAATCCTTAAGGCCACTATTTAATTTCTCTTATTTTCCATTGATTGAATGGGAGAAAAGAGAAAATTGACAGTTTTTCTCTAACTATTGCATATTTTTCGATAATATTTGAACCAAAATTTTAACATTGACAATAGCTAGAATTTAACGTGGATAACTTCACGAAATCCAGAATTTGAGAAAAAAAGCCAATATATTTCTTGAACAATTGGAAATTTTCTTAGCCTTCTTTCAAAGATTTTCATCGTAAAACTTTAGAGATTACCTATTAAAACTTTACTGTCAAAACTAATATGAAAAACATTGAGCGGTAAATGCAAAATCGTCCAGAGAATTTTTCCATGTAAGCGTCCATAAGACAAGGGCGGTATACCGTAAGTCCTGTACTTGGAATCATGTATATTTTTTATTAAGTCTTGGTATTATTGAAAAAGGTTCTGTTTTTGGCCCTAAAGTGCTACTTGCTGTTAAGTAGCGAAAGCAGCCAATGACCAAGTCCTGAGATTACCTTCACGTTGCTGGCGCTTTGCTCACCAAGTTCTTTTTTTTTTGCATCACGGTCAGAAAAACGGCGAACCATTTTCAACTATTGCGTTACTACAAGTTCTCAAGATTTTTTTCCCTCTGAGCTTCCATTCCTTTACTTGGCACCGGTTACAGTGGACTTTCCGTAGTCAGTTAGCCCGGTTGGATAATTAGCGCCGGGGGAAGACTTAGAAGATGTTGGAAAATGACAACGATTTCCTTATTATTAATTGGACCCAGAAGAAGCTTGATTGGCTTTCGTTTTTTGTCCCCTGACCGGGCTGCAGCGCTGCGCTACATTCCCGTAAGTATCTCGGAGACTTGAATGCGCGATAGATGGTGGACAAATCACGCACAAGTTCCTCTACCTTTACTGCTTTCCTTCCCCACTTGTGTTTCAATGTTAAACTTTCTTCGTTTTTTGTTTCCAGCTCGGAATGGGAAGAGCTGGCAAGCCACGAAATGAATCCTTGCTAAAACAAAACGTTTTTCAAACTTGCCACGTTTTAATATACAGTACACCGAAAATGACAATCACCCATCATGCGTCCCTTTTGGACTGTTTTTTTTACACGCATACCATACCTATTATCTCTCTCTCTTTCTCTGCTTTGTCTTCATCCCTTTCGTCCCTCCTTCATTCTCATGCCAACCAGTTATAATGTGCGGTGTTTTCCGCTCTGGCACAGTAGTCTAATTGCTAGCGTCCTGCCCCCGGCTTCTCTCATCAGGTAGAAAAAGTTTGGGGGGAGAAAAAAAGAAAAAAATTATCTCCCCCGAAAAAAATCTCCTTTTTAACCCTCTTTTTGATTTACGCACCAAGTTCACCCCCTTTTTAACTTAATTTCCTCGATAGGGTTGATAGGCCGCTAGTTACAAAAGCGACGAGTCAAATTGGGTAGCATGGATGGGAACAGCCAATGATGCTGGAGGCGATGGCATGAGCTTCCGGTCACGCTGGGAATTGTTACCTGGACACACACAGTCACTGAAGGGGATGAATGTATGCATATTGCCGGTACACAATGTACAGCTACACTTTATAGACGTGTGATAGTAACAGTGGGAGCTTTTAAAGTATTCGAGAATGAACCGACGATATTTTTTATTTTATTTTAATTCCCACACCTAAAACCTGCACTGTAAAAAAAAATTTGTGAATTTACAGGGCAGCAAAAAAATGTTAAGGACTTGACTGTAAAAATACCTAGAAAAATGTTTTTCTACCACAAATTCGTATTCAAAAAAACATTTTTGTAAGTATTTTTACAGTGAAGTTCTCGTAATTTTTTGCTGCACAACCAATCACTGTAAATTCACCAAATATTTTTGTGTGAATTTACCTGGTCAGCGAGGAAGACGTATGGGGAGTAAACATGGCTTGACGTGGGATTTGTTCGGCGGTAGCTAATTGGGCACGGTTTGGGGGAAAAGTTGGTGTCGGTCCCGAAAACGGAGTTCTCTGGAAGGTTTCAAAAGGAAAAGCCTCAAGGAAAGGAAATGCAAAGAGAAAGACAAAAAGTCTTTGGGTTAGTGGTGGGGAGAAAATTGATCAGACTCGTACCGGCGTGATTTTTGTCTGCACGAGGAGCAGGAAGACGATGCAATTGACGATTTGGAGGAGAGCAATGATGATGATGATGATTGGGGTGATGATGACGGTCACCGGCCCTCACCTGCGACCTCTAGCTTCCTGTGACTAGTGGCTTGAACAAAAAGGGATAACACAGTACTGGCCAAAAGTACCAGGTAAAGGATTTATGTTACAAGCCTGGGATTGTCGACCAGGAGAAAGAACTTTCCAGCCCCCACCTCAGAAGCTACGGAAGTTGGTTGAGCATTTCATTCCGAATGAGGAGCATTTTCGTGTCTCGGATATTAACTGTGACAACGTAAGAATGCTTTAGTAACGCTCAAGCACCTGTTTTACGTGAAATAACTGCTTTTTTTTCAAAGCCAAGAGCTTTTAAATTAGGCTGACATTTTTTATATAATTTTATTTGTTATTCTATTCCTGTTTTATTATTCAGCATTATTTATTTCACTTAAGAATGCTATAGTAACGCTCTAGCACCTGTTTTACGCGAAATAACTGCTTCTTTTAAAAGCCAAGAGCTTTTAAATTAGGCTGACATTTTTTCATAATTTTCTTTGACATTCTATTTCTGTTTTATTATTCAGCATTATTTTTTCACTTTTCTTGTTTTTACTTGATTTATTCTAGGTTCTATTATTCTTTACGTATTGCTGTTATAACTGTTTACGGAAAAGTTGTCGAATACTTTTCTGTTTCCTATCACCGCGGTAAGCAATGAAGGTTCTCATCGCGAGCTGCCTAGTCTCTAAGAAGGTATTAGCAACAATGAATGTTCCTAGTGGCGCTGCCAGCTCTACGCGAGTCTCGTTTAACAACGCCCATACCAGTGATAGTGGGTACGGGGACAGTTTGGATTGTTATCTGTCTTTACTGTGGATCTACAGTGATGACAAAACTGACTCACAATGTTCAGTTGTTCTCACAGATAATAAGAGAGGATGAATTGAGTACCTCCTTCCAAGCGAACTGTACTGGCAGCAGGTAGAGATGGTTTGGGATGCAAAGGAAGTTTCGTACCGTTTTTGTTTCTAGTTGTTGGGGGTAAGTCAGTTTGGGTTACCAGTACGAGGTTGTAAAAGTGTATGACACTTGACCAAGACCGCCGTCAAAGAATGAAGGTTCGGTGAAGGCAACCACTTGCGTGGCGGTGTTTGTCGCCTGGCTTGATCTAATCTCGTTAAACGATCGAATGTTCTTACCCAGAAGTTCCCTCTTTAGGTCGAACAAGTCTACCTGGAAGCCCAGGTTCGCTGTCACCTGTGTACTGTGGTGGTTTGGAGGACCTCGTGCGTGCAAGATCCGGTTAGAATCGAGACTCCCCTTTTCTAACCAACGCCAACCGTTCGCTTTGGTGTGGGCCACCGTACCATTTTGCGACATTTTACGCCACCTCACTTTGAGTTATTCTTATATCAGGCAGCGTTCGTTTCTTTTGCCTCTCTTCGTAGATCGTTATTGTTGTTTAGGGCGGCCACACGCAGGTGGCCCAGAAGAAACCATTTTGCCTGTGAGGATCTCTGCTAAGAAACCCAAAGCCGGCTTTTTGGGACACTGCTAAAATACCTGTCATCATCTTTAGGAAAGCCAAGTTCTTTCTTGGCTAGCAGGAGGGGGGGTTGTCTTCAGAAAAATGTAAGGGAGTCAATTATATCTCTCTAAACTACCAAGGTGAATAAAAAAAAAGAATGATAACTGCTTGGGAAGGACAGATGATAATGTATCCCCCCAGACCTGAGGAATAGGCTTATGGCGTGTTCCTGTTGTTCTCTGAGCTTGGGCTGTTGATAAATGACGAATCTAATGGCTATCTGGGCGATTTTCGCCTCGTTGGGAACCGAAATTGTTAGGTCGGAAGCTGGTTTGCCGCCTGGGGACTTGAACGCACGGATGGGTTGATGTAATGCAAGGTTGAGGGAGGTATTTGGCGGGAAATTCAGGGATAAAACAGCTTGCATTGTCTTCAAGGAAAGGTAAAGCCTGCTTGGAAACTCTTCGAAGATAATTTAGAGTCGAAAAAAGTGCTTTGTTCCGCTTGGCTGGCAATGAGGGCTGAGTGTGCCATTCTGTGAAAACTGCCCCTGTTTCGACGCAATTTGGCCGGAGACGTTTTGAGGTTAAGCACTAATTAAGAGTTAGAAACTCTGATGGAGTTAAGCTTTGTCGTTAAGCTTTGGGAAAGTCGAATGTCTTCAACCTGCTAACGATATGTCAATGCGTAACACGGTTTCCAAGATGGAGCCATTCAATGTCAATCTGTTAGCGAAAAGCCACGCGTTACGCCAAAAGGATACTTGATCTATACTACTGCAGTACAAGTTCTCCAAAAACTGGCCCGTAGCCATCTCCAGAAGTTGCTACCAGCAGCGAAATGCAAAATGATACTTTCAGAAAATCTTCCAAGACCCAACGACGCTATTAAGAGCTTTTCTTATTCTGGCTACCAAAACCTATTTTGATGTCGACATATTTTCAACCGGGTACACTTCTTGGTATCGAGTCACTTTACATTCTCGTCCAAAGCAAATTCAAAGGTTTTTGGGGGGATAATTTTAGGTAAAACAGTGAAACTACGTTACCTGAATTTCCTCCGTTGACACGTTGACATTTTCGGCCAGAACTTGTGCACTTTCCCGGGAAACTATTTCTTTTTGCTTTAGATTGTACAGTGCAGTACTTCTTGCCAAGTTCTTTTATTTTTTACTGACACAAGCGAATGTTTTCGTGAAAATTCCCCCCTCTCGAAAAGGGACGAATGAAAATTCCCTGGGTTTGTTTCGTTTTTCAGCGAATGCGCCACTTGGGTCGATGAAAGCCAACTGACTCCCTGTGTTGTTCAGCACCTAGGACTAAAGGTGCACTAGTGTATGCTATAGTGAGCACGAACAGGGTGGTAGTGGGGTGGGAGGGGCGGTAGTAGGGCCAGAGGAAGGAAGGAAGGCCTTGTGTACCTGGCTTAGTCGTGCACAGGTGTGGATGACGTCACAACACCTGCTTGCTGCTTTATACCGTATGCACAAAATGCATGGGCTCCTTCCCACCTTACTTACCCACATCCTAGCTCCCCCTCAACCACACCCCGAACCCCTTTACACCCCTATCTGGGCCATCTTTTATAGAACTTTGGCAAACGGACAAGAAAACTCGTAAATCCGGTGCAATAAATTAGCACTATCACCCATGAAACATCAAAGTCTTTTATTCGCTAAAGTCACTGATTTCCCAACACAGACGCAGTGATTCTAGGATTCCCAAGGATTTGACTCTTTTTATTCCGTGTGGTCAAGTCAGATTTTCCTAAGGTGGCATCTTGACAAGACTAAAAAGCTTTTACTGACCTTTTTTAGCTTGTCACTTTTGAATTAGTAGAAAATTCCAATTTTTGGAGAAAAAAGAACAGACACGTGGCTCTTTTAAATATTTTTAATACTTTCAGACAACAATACCAGTTTTCAACCAGTAATAGTATCAAATAGTATCAAATACTAAAGCAAAATAATAATACTAAACAGTATCAGTATCAAACCAGTAATAGTATCAAACAGTATACAATACTAAATAAAGCGAAATAAAAATACCAAACAGCATCAAATAGTTTTTAATACCAAATTTGCCTCGGAAAGTATTGGATGGATTTGAGACAGTTTTTTTAAAACCCTTTTAATATATTATTTGCCGCATTGCTGTTCTATAGGGCGAAATTTGCGTGTCCTTTGCCTTCGATCGTAGGTAGCTCTCTTTTTTGTATGTGTGTGTGTGAGTTCCACAGTATGCAAACGGTTCTCTTTCGGTGTCTAGCTTGGGTGAGGGTCGCTTTTCTGTCCTCGAATGGTCGGTTGTTTCGTGTCCGGAGCTGAAGAGGGCGGAATAATGCAGCGTTCGCGTGACACGCTCACGTTGAGATACATAAACCCAGGCGGTTTATATTGATAGCAATGGAAGTCGCCTGCCACTGCACTGCCCAGCACTGGCTGGGGCTGTGAGGAGGGGTTAACTAACCCCCCTTTTCCGCTTTTGTGCCCGACAAAAAAAAAGCCAACGAGTCCCAGTTCACCTATTGAACACATTTTCTAACCCCTTACGGTCGTCCCGTTGTAATTAAGGCTAGTGTCGCATTTTATTCTGCATTTATTAAAAGGCAATGCCTTACAACGGTTTAATTGTTCCGGAACCACAGCAAATTGTGGGGTTTTAGGTCATGTAAGAGCTTTTGAGGCCAATTTTGTCCTGGTGAGGTATATAATCTGTACCCAAGTGTAATCGTCAGTCGAATGATCTTCGGATGGCTAATGCGTAAAACGTGTACAGGTAATGAGTTTTGACATTCCTGGGACATTTTGAGTACTTCAAAGTTCTCGAATCATTGAGGTCTAGATTTTTTTTTACTCGTTTGAGTCGATTTGGACGACAGAGACCAAATATAGAGATAATTTTGCGCTGTATGAAAAATCTACGATTTAATGGTGGAAGATGGCACTTAAAGCGAAGGAACGTATATTGGGGCTAATTTCTACCAAAAGTCAATAATGGTAGCTTTGTCCTAGGAATGGTCCAAAAATTGGTACATAATTGACATTGGTCAGTAAACAATTGCCAAACGCCAATTGCTATTTTCGATAGAAATTTCGACGCACAATCCAATTTTAATTTTATTATATGAGCTTCAAAATTAAATAACATTCAACACACAGTTTTAAAGAAAATCACACTGAATACGCAAACGACACACATAACAACGCAAATTGAATAATAGCACTCAACAATACACCAACTAACTTGACCAACCATAATTAATGCAACAGTAAATGTCAAGCTCAACAATATACCAAAAATACGCAGTACAACAGCAATCGACAACATAAAATTAACCGATAATGCATAGTACAACATTGCCAAACAATTTCTCCAAAGGTATAGGATACCACATTCAGCATACAACTTCAGCAAAGTTACCAATACAAAGTTGAATAATACAACCGTACAAAATACGAAAAGTTTTCAACAATCCAACTTCAACAACGACCGTTTCACATTATAACAATCAAATAATACCAACGGAACAATGCACACAGCCAATTGACACAAAATATTTATCTCTTCATAAATCATGACGAGTGCAACTTGCAAAAATTAAAGTTTTTCCAACACTAATGACGTCCAGTTGAGTTTCTCCTTAACTCTGTTAATTACCAGAAGGCTGCAATTGACTTCCGCTAATCTGCTACATAAGGCCAACGAATGGGGTCCAGGGAACTAACCAAGTTTGGAAATAGGCTACCGAAATTTGAAAAATGTACCACATTTAAAATGCGTCACGAATTTTTTTTATTTATTTGGCGTGAGCAAGGCTCATTGCCTTCGAGATTACATGGATAGGTATCACGTTTACTAGTATATTAAAAAAACATGGAATGCTTCACGAATATTTAATTGACGAAGAAAAAGAACAGATAAATATTAAGAATACTAGGCAAAAATTACCATCTTTTAGATGAGCAAACCCATATTTCGATATCAAATACCAATTTTTAGTAGCAACAACTAATTTTGGACGCTCATAATTCATCAAATTTTGGTGCCCCTTTTTAATTCCAGCGATGGGGGAGAATGTATCGAGAATTGGTCGTAAAAGGTTGGAGACTTCTTGGAGGAAAGTTTGAAGCCAATTTTCGGAGGTGTTTGGTGGAGGGGTTGGTTGGTTAAGTCTGAATTTGAAGGAAAGGAAGTGGCTGGGTTCCTCCTGGCCGCCCTTGACTGCTCTGCCATCCTTGTGATGATTTCCGCTGGCAGAAGGAAAGCATTTTCCCTGCTACACCAACTTTGTGGTCAGGACGTAACATTTCTCGAGCCACCTGAGTCATCCTTAAGGGGACATTGATCTATAAAAACCTTTCCTTTTCCCTTCGGTTGACTTTCGCTCCGGGTACAAATTTTGTAAAAGCTCAACTTGCTACAATTGTTCATTTTCGCCTCCTGGAAGATCGAGGCGCAACAAAATATCATAAAACCTCACACATCGTGGAGTAAAGTTCCATTTCCATTCGTAGAAAGCCACTGCCCAAATTTCCTTTCATAATCTAACCATTCTGCTCTAAAAAGAAGCCCAAGCAACTCAGCAATGCGTTCCAATAACCTGTAATTATGGTTGAGCTCTAGTAGTCGTGGCGGAAAGGGTGTTAGGTACACAAACTACATAATCATCAAAATGGGCGTTTCACAATTTTTGGTCCCGTTTCGCTATTTTTTTTTAAAAAAATAAAGTCAGTTGTCAAAAGTGGGGTACTAATAAACTTGCAATACAAGTGTCGATGAACGGGACGAGCCTACAGTACGAGTCGAGAAGCATTGTTGAGCAACTAAAAAAACATCAGATCGATTTCCAGGAACTTGGCCACGTGGACACCCGACAGCCATCTTGGAAGTAAAAGACCGTGACGTTATTCCTTTTAGGGTGGTCTTTTCATCTATTCTTAGAGTGTAACATGTGGATATTCAAACGCCAAAGTCTTGGGTTGCCCACTTAGCTCAACACAAAGAATGGCTCGCAAGACAGGAAACGGACTTTTTTATAAGCTGGGACAGACTTTGACGTTTAAACACGTTTTTAAATCGACAAATCGAAGCAGCACGTTCGATTTTCACACCATGCTCATTATGGAGCGCTGTGGGCCGTGGAGTTTCAAGAAATTTTCCGTCAGGTGGCTCTGCAATTACCAGTTTTTTTCTCTCTCTTTCACCCGTCACCTAAACAAAATTGGTCAAGTTCTGGGGATTTCTAGAAGGAAATTGGTAGGCGTTGTTGTTACCTGACGCAAGTGAACTGTATCAGCGGCCAGTAACTTTGTGTTAATCAAGCTTCACTTATTACTGGAGCGCGGAGAAAGTCAACTTGAACACACTAGACCATCAGGCCTGGGCTTCTTGTCAGCTTGGGAACACAAAAGAAACTCTTAATGATGGATTATGAACGTTTAACACCCCCAGGGGCGGTCCTACACCTTAATAAGTAATTTCCGCTGTCGTGTAATCGAACAACGTGCAACATCCCTGGCTGTAACCGATGATCTGGTAAACATAGTTAGGGGCTAACTGCGGTAAGTTTCCACGAAACGCGAAACATCCGATAACTGACGAACAATACATTTCAACAATGAAGGTTCGGCAACGGAAATAACTTGAACGATCGTCACAAAAGGGTTCTAATCAAGCTTTTGAGTAATCAGTAATGTTGGTAGTAGACCGGTGATTTCTCTTCAGTGGTTATGACATAAATCCGATGGCGTGGACGCCATCTTGGAAGAAATTGTGGTGCAATGCCCCCCCTCCCATCTCCTCCAGCCAACAATGGGTCTCTGTAATAGGCAAACCATCTTCAATATTGCGCTTTGACGCTGAACAAAAGTGGTTTCGCTCGGTTGGCCATGCAGGAACGTGGCCAACAATTTCCCTAGCCATATTTCTTCAAGGGCAGGTGCAAGGGGAGCAAGGTAGAGTAGCAAGAAAAACAAGACTTCCGTTCAACTCCTGGTAATGCAATGCAATTATCAAAAGTTCCAAGCTTCGAGACGAATGGGAATCCCCTTCTTCAAGAAGCAAATGCCCGGTAAGTTTCATTACAACGGACACACACACACATACCCACACCCACAAGCACGCATGGATGTGGAGCTTCACTGACTTTCTCATATATGGTGGGGACGTATATACCTACTGATTTGTACTTGGCTGCGTTCCCAGACTACTCTAAAGTATTAATACAAGTGAATGCTCCTATAAAAAATACGTCAGATAATCATACGTCAGTAATAATCAGCCCACGACGCTAAGGTTACAGAAGTAATAGGAAAACTATCGAATGTCTTGAGCTGCACTGAAAACTTTTTTGTAAATTTACGATTGCAAAAAATTATAAAAATAAAAAAATATTATAAATTACAAATAATATATATAATATTATTATAAATAATATAGATATAATATTATTATAAATTATTATAAATTATATTATTATAAATTAAAAAAGCAAAAATTATAAGGACGTTACTGTAAAAATACTTTTAAATTGTTTTTCTACCACCAATTCGTGTTCAGAAAACATTTTTGTAAGTATTTTTACAGTGAAGTCCTTGTAATTTTTTGCTGTACAACGAATCATTGTAAATTCACAAAATAATTTTTTAGAGTGTGCAATAAATTTTTTAAAAAATCATTGTTGCCATTTTTCTAACGGGTTCAAACGGAAGTAAAGCTACAGCGAACTTGAATTTTTTAAAAAACTATTTAACTGAAGAAATTTTGGTGGGGTATGTGTTTTACGCGAAAGGTGTGTATTGTTAAAAAGTATGAGAGACTTATGGTGAGTTCCATTTGGAACACTGGTGCGCACCAAGGTTTTGAAACACAGCAAATAGTTGTGTTTGAAAAACTGAAGTTTTTGAAACACAGTTAATGGTTGTGTTTCAAAAATTCAGTGCGCACCAGTGTTGCAAATGAAACTCGCCATTAGAGAGTCTTGAGACGTTATGCCATGTTGGAACCTTGTGAGTTTTCATTGTTGTTTAAAGTAAGGTGTGTTCAGTAGCTGGTGTATGCGTTGTAATTTGACGTGTGATCATTAAGCGTAGACCGTTCTGTTTATGAATAAAAGGGTGAGTCGTGAGTGACTTCTGTGGGGGGAGGGGGGGGGGAGGAGAGGATGAGTGAGGAGCGTCGCGACGTCGCCCATTGATCCTGCCGCGCCTGGTGCAAGGGGGGCGTCGACCGAACTGAATGGCGGCGGCGGTGGCGGCGGCAATGGCACGAGGCCCGAAACCAAGGACCCTTGTTACCCTGAGCAACCCTGTACTAAGCACAACGCAAGATTTTTAAATGAATCACGACAGTAAGAAGGTTTCGTTTACATGGCGTTCCGAGGGACAAAACGTTTCATTATAATGAAGATGACAGGTGCCCACGCGGTATGACGCAAACCGATAATTACGAAATGTTTTCGCACTGCGGCAAATGAAAGGTATGGCAATGTAGAAACTTTAACGAGGAATTAAGTAGTAAAGGATTGAGCTGAAATAGACACCTTTTCAGTCTCAGGTAGAACATACTGAACTTCTATTGTTTCGCAGGTGTCGGAGGAAGATCGGCAGGGCGAAAGCCGATCTCTTTTTAAAATACAATCAAATGTTGAACCAAAGTGTATTTCCAAGACGACAGACTACTATTGTACAATAACTACAATGACTGGCTCAGGTGTGAATGTTTTTTTTCGAGTTAATTACAAGAGGGCAACACTCAAACATTGTGATTTTCCCAGGCGTTTCATACAAGGAAACATTCTCATGTAAATTTTGATGCTTTAAAGGACTCAATGACTCAAGCAATAAGAAAGAATGAGAAGGAAATTGTCGTACCGAGGATTTCAGTTCGGAGAGGAGGGGGTTCTGGGAGTTTCGGAAGGGGGTGGGGTTAATATGCAATTTTCTTGGACATTTGCGCAATCTCCTATATTTCTAAGTATAAAATAAAATTCCCGGGGGAGGGGCGGATAAATTAGCCCGATCTACCAATTACCTTCTGCCATGAGAAAAAATACCTTCTCTGGGTGGTCGTACCACGTGTTCAGGCTAAGAACCGTTTACCAACGGTTTCGGTTTGCAATGCTCCGTTTTTCCAGCGGGGAGTCGTTAAACTACTATCTTTCCTGCTATCACTGTTCCGTTAATCGGTGCATTCTGCAATTTTGTAGCAAAGAAACGTTGGTAGAAGTGTAGTATTTGATATCGATCGGACGAATATTAAGACGTACCCTAACCGAATTATTCTTGCTATCTATTGGGATTGGTACACACAGTACTCATGTGGGGATGGAATACGGAAGCAACAAGTAGCTCACGTCCGCACTAGATGGCATGTAAAGTCACAATTTTCGTGTTATTGACATTCCGCTTTGTCATTGCCAGAGTGATGGTAGCTGGACTCGTGTAAAAACGTTTGCAGGTAAACAAAACTCAATTGCAATTGCAGGGATTTATGCATTAAGCAACGTTATAAACCCACAGGTCTTTCTTAATTTTATTGCCCAAGCAATATACAAAATAACAACTCCAGATATATTATATGACCTCCAGTGTTTTTTTAAATACAACTAATCATACAGTTGGCAAGGAATTAAATTCATTGCCATTATATATGTGCCAATAGTAACAATTCACTGATACTCTGTGGTTAATTGACCGTACTATTGGTTTCTTAGTAGTACGCCAAGTGAGCGCTTTCTTAGATTATTAGCTTTCTATTATGAAAATGTAATAAATATCCCAGACGGAAGTGAATGGTTAGAACGTTCGGATAAAGGAAGTAACCAAGTATGAAGGTATTTTCTTTTCTCCGGGCAAAAGGTAAAAGGGAGATGACGTTTTCTCCGATATAGAATGCAGCAGATCGTGAATTCGATTGCACCGTTTGATTGAAGTATCTATTTATTTGCGAAACATTACTGGGAAGAAATTTATTCCTTGTAGTTGATATGAGAAGTATTTCGAGCCAGAATTTGATCATATGAAGGTGGTTTGCTTATTTCGGTTATCAAATGTTATTTGACGGTCTTATTTTAATCGCGTCTGTATTACAACATGTATTAATATACGAGAAAAAAATCATTCAAAAAATCTATGTAAACATTTTCGTTTCATTTCTTTATGCTGGCTTCTTTCCAACTAGCCTAAGTTATTCAGTTTTTCTAGCACATTACTTAGGAGAAATATTACGTAAGAAAAAGATAACATTGGTCTGAACCTTTGAAATGATTTGAAACAATCTCTTGCTGTCCTAATTTACCCAAACCACATGTTTCCTTTGAGGCTAGGTGTGTGGTAAACACTTTTCTTCTTTTCGTGTACCAGTCTAACATTCCGACGATTGGCATTAATGCGCAAAAACTTTCTTACAGATCGACAACCCCGAAATTCCCTGTTATCTGTGAAGAGCGGATGTCTCTCCTAGAAGGAATTTTGACTTAGTTCTGAACCGCTTCCTTCCGGAATCTGTTTCATTCTAGTAAGATACGAATGGGTACTAAGGTCGATTCACAACGACGACATAAGACGTAAATAAAAAAAAGTACCTGATCACGATGAGAAAATCATGATTAGAGGATTAGCGATAATAAAACTTTTGTTTTGGGAGTGGGGATACAAGATTGACTGATATAAAGATAACTACCAGAAACGAAGACAATACAACAATAGCTAGGGACATGAAGCAGCTCGTGACACAATTATACCTTGTTAGCATAAGGGTTCTAATGAATTTCGTAAGACCGTTTTGTGCAAACATTAACTGATGCTATCGAAGAAAATACTTTTTTACGGATAATTAACTAAGAAAACTGTAAAAATTATAAAGGTCTTCGCATTTGTGAAGAAAATATTTTCTTGCACATATTTGTGTAAGAAAATTATAAAGATTATATAGATATTTGTATCTGTAAAGAAAAAACTTTCTTACAGATCGAAAGAGGAATTCTATCATAAAGGAAAGGAAAGTGTTCTTACCAGATCCTAAATTTTGATACATCTCCCATAGCTTGATTTATCTCTTTTGGGAGTGAAAGAGGGTTAAGGCTACGGTGCATCTAACCGGTATAGAGGATTCACATGATAAACGGCGTCAGCGATTTGGTCGGAACTACTCAGTATTTCATTAAACAATCTCGACAGTAAAGTTTTGGATCATAATGTCTAGTGCATGTCGTCGAGATTATATTTAAAGCGTTATTGTTAAATTTCTCAGAAGCGATTCAAATTTCAGTTTTTTTGTTGTTGCAGGGAGCTATTCGAAACATTCAATCACAAGGTTCAGTAGAGCCAGTTAAAAGTATATATTTAACGAAACGGAATTCAAATCCGACATTTAATTTAGGAAGTTGTCACCTAGGAAATAAAATAAAAATAAAAAATTAGGCGATAAATCCGAAACTAATCGACGAATTTGAATTCCGTTTTCGCCAATAAATTAGGAAAACAGTGCTTTACTGCACTTGCGGCCGGGTATTCAGAAATGCCTTTTCCAAAAAAAATTGAAAATCGTTTTGCTTTCCACGAATTTACAAAGAACTTTTTAAAGAAAACTTCGACGATAACACTAGATATTATATTCCAAAACTTTACTGTCGAGGTTGTTTAATAAAATACTGAGTAGCTTTGGCGCAATCGCTGATGCCGTTTAACATGTGATTCCCCCTACCACGCGTAGGTGTACCGTTGCCTAACGCAAGTTTTCATAGGTCCAATATAATCGTAAACTGGGACCTATATACCATATTTACATTCATAAGCAAGTACAGTTTTGTCTCCTATGTCTGCATTCATTTTTCACGGCTTGCCTTCCATAGCATACTATTAATTTGAACATTTTTCAGTATTTAACAAAGGTAAATCCGTCTTAGAAGACTGAATTAAAACTTTGTGATCTTAGAAGTACATTTTTGGAGGTCGTGGTAGTCCGTGTTGGGTAACACGTACTGGACTGACTCACCCTTTCCTTTTTAAATTTATTCGTAAAGCTTCCAGGATTAAGTTTAGTTTGTTTGAGGACGAAAGAATTCCGTGGGTACAAAGACGTCTTATGTCGATAGTGTGAATATACTTTGAGCCATTTTTCTTGTGTAACGCTAGTTGTATCGTGAAGCACTTGCGTACACTTAGAATGAGAATGTCATAGTGAAAGTTCGAGCACCTTGAGGTTTCATACCGATTGGCACGCCAATAATTCATGACCACACCCACAGCCAGCCTCTTTCTTTTTCTCTAACCACTTATCTATAAACTCGTGTGATAAACCGGTTTCGCTCATTGTTGCTGTGCTCTGTTTCCTGTAATCGTTGCTTACTTTTGTTTGTTGGAGTTGCATAAGATTATAACACGTCGAGTTAGTATCTCTACCTCTCCAATCTTTCGTTCTGTCGCCGTAATTAGACTTTTCGCATCAGATCTCATTTCAGGATTTATTATTAATTAATTGAATTTTAATGTAGGGTGACTGATTAAATTGTATATCTGAAATCGGTTAGGTGATGACCTCATTTCAAGTTTTGTTATTAATTAATTGAATTTTAATGTAGGGTGACTGATTAAGTTGTATAATATCTGATATCGGTTAGACGATACTAGTTGATTACTATCAGTTTTACGCCATTACGTTCTACTTTCTGAATGTCTGTTGGTTAGTCACGACATCCGTCGTAGCCTAAGGAAAAGGGCAGAAAGGGAAGTTTGGGTTTGGGTTTCGTTTTTAAATTGTTAGCGGGGATTTTTAATGCTCGTCGACCCCACTTTCTATACGTTTCGCATTCCGTTCTGTTGAGATTGAGCTCTCAGTATTCCTTGGCCATCTGTGCTGGTCTAGACACAGCTAAACAACTGCACGCAAGTTTCTGGGCATAAATAAACATCCACCTGACTATTTTCTTCACTGTTTGCGGTTTCGGGCTTCTTTTTCTCATTGGTGAATCTTTGCATTGTGATTTAAGTGGGAACTGTACCGAGTTGTGCCTGCACCGAAGTTCATCCTTCATCGGACAACATGAGTAAAGACGGTAAGCCGTGACATTTTATCCGCGAACTGTTTGCAATTCAGATTTTGTGGCATGTGTATTGCACGCAGGGTTTCCTTAAATGTTGGGTTTCGACTTACGCGGACATGGGACATAGAATTATTACATACCTAATTCGTTTTACACGGGAGTGACCTCGCGTAAAGTGATTAAAGATACTTTTTCTCAAAGTTTCTACGCTTTTTCGGAACCAGGGTGATACTGAAGCGGTAAAATTAAATAGGTTAATGAAAAAATGTGAAAAGAGGACTTTTGGATGGGTACAAAAGAGAGAAAATGTGTAAAAAGGAGAGAAAGAAGTTTCTTGAGCGTCATGGTGATTCGGTTAGATGCTTTAGTAGGTTTAGTGTAAAAAAACATCAGCTGGAGTGACTAGGCGAGTCACTACGTGTTACGCACGTTGATTTCAGAAAGTTTTCTGGAGTTAGTGGACCAGGTGTTTGTTTATCTGCAGAAGTTGTGCGGTGCAAGTCAGTCAACTCCGGTTAGTTAGTGTAATATGTCGCGTGCAAAGACGAGTGCGGGTAAATTGATAAATTTTTATTGACTAGTAGTAAAACCCAGAGCGTATCTCAAGGATTTGGCGTGTATAGTTTGAAAGTTTACGCCCAAGAGAGTTGCTGTGGTTTTCGAACTGGATTTCGAAACGCATTAGTATTGTCTAATAGGTTCCACTCACTTGTTATCCGTGACAAACATTGCGTGCGGATAAAAGAAGATGTCAAAGGCACATAAATCTAACCGTAGGTTGAATTTACTGTTACACCTTGTAGAACAAGAAAAGTGCTTCTAAAGAATGCCGTTAAAGTTCAAATCGCAAGTTGCCGCCAAAAAGCTTGGCAGACGGTAAAGTGCCATAGTCCGTTCAGCTAAGTTTAACTCTGATGTAGCATTGGGAGTATACAGTCTTAGTACTCAACTTGGTCTCGATCGACTATATAATCGTTTTATTCCCCCAGTCATCATAGTCACTCGAAGCTAAGTTTCCACTGTAGATAAATAGTAGTTATAAGCGGAATGTATCCATTTCAATTTAGCGTGGAGCGACTATGTCGAATTGCCGTCTGCCAGTTTTGACGCCGAAATTGGGATTCAAATTTATAGCGGGTTTTACCGTGACTTTTGTCACAATGAGTTTGCAGTCTATATAAGAATAAAAAAGCTAGACTGCTAGTCTGAGTTTTACGATGGCTTGATTAGATAGCAACATAGTAATAGATAAAACCATTCTCTTGAGATTGTAACGAGTTGTAAATACTGCTGCGCCAGCATGCGTAAGGCTAATTAAACAGTGAAAAAGCTGTAGCTTGTGTTGAAACACGGATACAGTCTACGACGAAAACTTTGCCAACATTGCTTTGTGTTTCCATCATCCAAGTCCTTTTGCTTCGCTTTGGAAGATCACGCTTTGTTAATTAATAAATAGTCAACGCAAGTAATGAGTGGTTAACATCTTAATGAATCGTGAATCGAAACCGAATAAAAATTGAGACAATGTCCAATCAAATGTAAAATTAAATATGATTTTGTCCATATTGGAACAGGTAATACGGGAGCTTCCGCTGTTGATAGTTTGGCCTTAATTCGACAATCGCTAAGATCTGTTCATATGCCTTCCGCGGAGAATTTTGAAGAAGGAACGCCGCACTTGTGCATCGTCCTAGGAGCATCGGTAAATTCGAAGTCAACTTCTCAATCTTAACGCAATTAACTTTTATTGTATTTATTTAGGGTGACTTGGCCAAGAAAAAGATTTACCCGACGTTATGGTGGCTTTTCAGGGATAACTTGCTGCCCAAAAATACTGTCATCTATGGCTATGCCAGGTCTAAAATGGAAGTTGCCGATTTACGTTCCAAGTGCGACCAGTACATGAAGGTAAAGTGCAAAAAGAACAATACATTGAAGGTAAGAGAAGAAAGCAGTATTAACAGGTTAATGTTTAGGTCGCAGATGGTGAACGTGAGCGCTACGAAGAGTTCTGGGCTATCAATCATTATTTCGCGGGGAATTATGATTCTCGTCGTGATTTTGAGCTGTTGGACCAATCTTTACGACAAAATGAACGCGGACCGACTGGAAACCGTTTGTTTTACTTGGCCTTACCTCCCTCTGTGTTTGAACCAGTGACTACCAGCATTAGAAACGCCTGCATGGCTGAAAAGTAATATTCTTTCCGAAATCTTTTAATAGTAATTATGCCTTTTGGGTAACAATTGCATGACACTTGCATTTTCAGGGGATGGACACGTATTATTGTCGAAAAGCCTTTCGGACACGATTTGGAAAGTTCAGCCAAATTGTCCACTCATTTGGCCTCCTTGTTCAAAGAAGATCAAATTTACCGTATCGATCACTATTTGGGCAAAGAAATGGTCCAAAATTTGATGATTTTGAGGTAATATGCTTTAGAATTGTCGGAAAGTTCTTGCCATCTGTAAACTTGAAATTATTTAGTAGTATATTTTCATTTTATGTTCTGGGACTCTTAATGGTCTTCTTTTGTTTGTCTTTTATATTTGCAGCATAATTTTTTAAATATGGTGTCTTCATGTTTGTGTAGGTTTGGAAACCGATTATTCAGTCCCACGTGGAATAGAGAGAATATTGCGTCGGTGCTTATCTCGTTTAAAGAGCCGTTTGGTACGCAAGGCCGCGGCGGCTACTTTGACGAATTTGGTATCATCCGTGATGTCATGCAAAACCACATGTTGCAGATGTTGTGTTTGATGGCCATGGAAAAACCGGTTTCCACGCATCCCAACGATATTCGTGACGAGAAAGTGAAGGTCCTCAAATGCACCAAAACGGTGGATCTGGAAGATGTGGTTTTGGGCCAGTATGTGGGCGATCCGGAAGCACCGGAAGGCTCCGAAGCCCGGCAAGGGTATTTGGATGATCCCACCGTACCCAAGGGCTCGACGACGCCCACCTTTGCTACCGCAATTTTGCGCCTTAACAATGAACGTTGGGATGGCGTGCCCTTCATTCTGCGTTGCGGCAAAGGTAATTTCCCGCTTTTGTTTCCTTTATCCGGCCATTGACTTACAGCGATATGTTGCGCTTACGCAGCTTTGAATGAACGGAAAGCCGAAGTGCGGATTCAGTACAGAGACCTCTCGGGTGACATTTTCCAAGTAAGAAAGCTCGAAACACGGGAGTAACGTATGATTTTCGTTATAACTTATAGGAGTAACGTATGATTTTCTTTAGGGACAAGCCAAAAGGAATGAGTTGGTCATTCGAGTGCAGCCAGGTGAAGCCGTTTACGCCAAAGTGATGACCAAAACGCCTGGAATGAGCTTTGACATGGAAGAAACGGAGTTGGATTTGACGTACAGTGCTCGTTACAAGGTAACGCCGATGATAATTTTGATTAGACAGACAAACGGGAGTTTATGATTGGGTATCTTCTGTGGGGCGTTCTTTTTAGAACGTCAAAATGCCTGATGCGTACGAACGTCTGATTTTGGACGTTTTTTGTGGATCGCAAATGCATTTCGTCAGGACGGATGAGTTGGCGGAAGCGTGGCGTATCTTTACTCCGTTGTTGCACCGTATTGAAGCTGAAAAGCCGCAACCCATTCCTTACAAGTAATATTTTGACTGTCTGGGGTGTAAGAAGAAAGTACTGACGGTAAATGGTTTTGAAATGTCTTTAGGTACGGATCACGAGGACCGCGTGAATCTGATGAATTGAAGGCGAAGAATGATTACAAATATTACGGTTCCTATAAATGGGTCAAGCCGTCCTTGTGATTCGGGAAAGAAGACAGCTGTTCCACACGAAAGAGAACAATTTATTTTATGGTTACTGTCGAATGTTATAAAGAGAAACAAAAATACATTCCACTTCACGTTCACAAACTTTTTTCTTTATTTCTTGTGTGTGCTAAATAGTATTTCTCCGTAAGCCAAACTTATATTATGTAAACCGTATTTTTCCCAGTTTCGTTAGGGCGAAAATTTTTCTAAATAAAAGTGGAAAATACTGTAGAGTACACGAAATAAAAGTAAAAAGGGGGAAAGATGTAGAGTGCACTTAGGCAGTAATAAAGCGGTCTGCGGAAGACAGAACACTACAGGTCTTGCAGCCTTTTACGGAAAAGAAATGCGCGACTTTTCCGAAATAAAGTCACAGAGTCGTCTTTAAAAAATCTCCGTTTTTTCATACAATCAATTCAATCAATCAATTCAAAGCATAACTATACAAAGATTCTTCAATGCTGAGGATTTTTTTTTAATAAAAGTATGTATTTACTTGATTTGCTTTAGTGGTTCTGAAACTTCATTTCTGGAAGATTGCGAAGTCGTATAGCAGGGAGTAATTACGTAAAGCTATAGTTATCTGTGGAATTTCTTTTCTGGCCTGTTTGCAAAGATTCGTGTAGAACATTTTGAAGCATTTCTTAAACTAACGAAAAATTACTGCCAGATCATCTCATAAACCCATGTAAGGCCGTATTTAAGGGGTGATTAGGAGTTTCGACCCGTCCCCCTCCAAAAAATAAAATGCTTTTATAATAGTGAAGATAGGAGAAGGCCCAAATTTCGAAAAAACTTCCATTCTTAAACCCCAGATATGAAATCCTCTTTACAGCCACGCACATAGGCAATTTTGCTCGGCAAACTTTCATGTTATGTATGTCGAAATGTTTCCCATGCTTCCGTTTTCCGCAATCACAGTAGCTCAGTCAAATTATATATCAATATATGTCGGAGGTACTTATACGTCAGTGTCCCATAACAAGGCCGCTCACGTTAGTGCCGTGTATATAGATGGGAGCCCGTTACCTGTTCATTTTTTTTTTAAGAATACGATAATGGAACTCGATCTTAAAAGTAGACTCTGAGTTTGAAAGAATTATGTGTATTGCAAGAGACACTATTGAACACGTACAGAACTGTTAAATGTGCGATAGCAATCGAGGCTGCACAAGGAGACGCCCGTTTTGCTCGAGTATTTACGGGGTTTGCCGCAACCAGTAATTTCACAGAACCTGGGGGGAGGAGGAGCTACAGAAGTGGAAGGAATTAAGGGGTAGGAGGTGCCAGGAGGGAGGTTTAATCTACTACCATCTTGGTTGTAGACCAAAGATAGCATGAGGTTTTCGATCCTAGCAGCAGTGGCACCATTGGCAGAGGTGGCGGCGGCTTCAACTTTCTTGCCATGTTTGAAGGCACCACGTGTCTTAGATTCTTTCTTGAGCAACAGCCGGTCCATAGTTCGTTTCTACGATATTTTTAGGAGAGTAAACGGATTATATTATAATTAGACAAAAAATCTCTCCCAAGGTAAGAGAAAGTTTACTTTATCTTTCTCGCGCTTTTCTTCCGCTTGTTGTCGGCGAAGTTGAGATTTTAGAGCTCGTTTCTTTATTAATTCTTCGGTAACTTGGACCTCTTTATACCCAGTGGGCAAAGACAGAAGATGGCTGTCGTCCGCTTCACCAGCGCTGCGACCGCCGTCTCCTTTCCGCTCGAGCATCGCGCGTTGTCGCGCGGTCATTAGCTTAGGATCTTTCATGCGTTTGATTTCTTCGTCTATCTAATGATACAAGAATAGCAGCTATAGGACTTCCGCGTCATTCGACATTTTTGAAGAGTGCATACTTCTACTTTCCCAGATTCCAAGGCATCAAGCCATCGTTCATCATCGCTCTCTTCTTTCTCTTTGGTTTTCCGAGATCTTCTCGTCTCTTCACTGGGTCTGTGATAAATTTAACAGTTAGATGGCTTTTATTTGGCAATAAGAAAAATTAGGGTAAATAAGTTCCTTAAATTACTTCTTGGGAGCGGTATCTTCGACATCAATTTCTTCTTCCTCTTCTTCATCTTCTCCAACATCGTTGAGATCCGGAGGAACCTCCTGGTCTTCGACGTTGATCATGTCAAGTTCGATTTCTTGGCCTTCGACATCGACTTCCAGGTCATCGAGTGGTAAGTCATAGGATTCTATGACCATATGTTCGCCGATGTCCTCGAGCATTCCCAAGTCACTTAACTCGATTTGTTCTTCAATGACGAAAGACTGTTCTTCTACGGTGTTTTCATTGTCATAGCTTATCAGTACGTTCTGGGAGTCATCTTCGACTTCGATGGACTCGGAATTCGAAGGATCGGATTGTCTGCCTTCATGGTGGCGCTTCTTGTGTTTCTTGCTTTTGTGCTTATGCTTCTTGTGATGTTTTCTGGAAGATGTGCTTTCTAACTCTACAGGATATCAAGAGAGTATATAGTAAGATTGAGAAAAACTTTGTTGGTGAGTACATACCTATTTCTTCACTGTCTTCTGTATGCTTTCTTTTTCCCATGTTTTCGCTTAATTATATTTCCTCTAAAAAAATTGAAAAGCTTGGCATAATGTCATTTGTTTATTTACTTTCGCGATTTACTATCGATATTGGAAAGTTCATGCTGATCATATTGAACATGAAATTCCGATTACAATACAGTCGCCATTTTTCTTCGCGTCACGCAATGGCACTTTCAAATATCGCGCCAATTGCAAACCACGAACCGCGACACCACAGAGAACGCTGTAAGTTCTGAATACTAGTCTAGTCAAATCAAAACACTTAAAATCAATTTACTTTTACAACTCCGTGAGACGCTGAGAAAAATGAAAATTAAATTTTAGTAGTCAATTTTTCTTTAATTTTAATGATATAAAAAATAAACGGAAGGTAGTCGCTAAGGTTCTGATTTGAGACTACCGTTCGTTAGTAAATGGCCGACTAACAACACATGTCGTGGAATCTCAGTGCAAAAATTCCGAAAACTTTCTAGTGAAAAAACAAGGATTAGTGTCACGTCTTGACAGCTCTTGCATCGAAAGCGTAGCTTTCTTCATTAACAAGGTTAGTTACTGAATCGGAATCGTATTTACAGAAATATGTGATAAAGTACGTTTAGGGTAAGATTGCCACGCGGTCGGTTCCATCTGTCACAAAGAAAAAAGTGAACAAAATGTTCTAATTACAGTTCTGTGGGATCTGCCTTTTTCGCATGTTTTCAAAGAAGTTTATGCCAAGCGTATCCTTGGTTTCTCAGTTGACAAGACTTCATAATTAATCTCATAATTAACAGTTTTAAGGCAGCTTATTGTTTCTGCTTCCATCCGACGGACTGGAATGTGCCGTGTTCGAATTTCTCTCCGTTCTCTAACAATCCTCAAGTTCTAGAAACAAATTGTGTGTGTTCCAAACCACATCAATAAAATTTCTTAATCGTCAAAGACGTTATAAAATTCATGAATTGATACTATTTTGTGCATTCTTTCGCTTACAATAGTGTGTTTTGTCTCATCTACCATAGCAACCTGTCCAATACGATCATTCCACCTGTTTCGCAGAATTGTTACCCTTGGGGGTTAGATAGTCCATCGTTAAAGCTGGAATTAGATTCACGATGATCGATACGATACCTGTAAAGATACTAGATTGCGGTAAAGCATAGGAAAAAGGTTTGTGAACAACTTGTTTTGGTATCAGACAAGTCAAAGCCGGTTCTACCACCCTCCCCTGAGGGTCGGGCGTCTATTACGATCGAATTCTCTTAGGCGATTCGCTCCCCAGGTTTAAACTCATAAACAGTTTCCCGTAGCCACGCTCTGGTTACGTAACACAGCGTAACCATTTTTATTGTACTCTTTCACCCACTAGGGTGATCTCTAACTGTAGTTTTTCTCATCACAGATAAATATTACTATATTTTCCCCTCGTGAGCTTACCGACAGCGGGATCACGTGATGAATGCCGCAGACGAGCTCGGCTTATTTAAAAACGTTCGATTAGGTAGCTGCTGCCCTCTAGGGCACCGTGAAAGGCCAGTTACTAGCTGTGAAAAAGCGAGCAGACGGAAAAGTCGTGACGCGTTTCGACTAAAGGCGGAATGTTCGTAATTTAGTGCCCTCTGTAAGCACACCGCCAGAAAAAGAAACCGAAATGCAAGGGCAGTTCGTTGCCCTTCGATAAATCACCCGCCATGGCTTCCGTTCGCTGTTATTGTTGCAAACTGACCCGTTTTACGATAGGTTTTTTATTTCACGCGTGCCAGACGATATCGTAAAGCGAGCCGATTTATAATTGGCCACTTCTTTTTTTATAAAAATAACTTTTGGGTTAATGTTGGGGTACGTATATCCAAAATTTTGACACTGATCATCCTGTTGACAACAATGAAATATGTAATTGAAGCCTAATAACAGGGGTCCTGGCCTTGTGGGCAACAGTCAACACAATTTGGAGTTAACACTGAAAGTTATTGGAGTCCCAACAAGTCAAAGAAGGGGAAAAAAGGTCGACAACAATAACATTGTCAACAGAGGCTGCAGGTAGCATTGAACGTTCCTCGGAAGCTCTCTTTATCCAACAGACAAGTCAGTTGACACTGAAATGGTAAACGCCGTCAAGAATGAAAACCTTGTCTGAAATCGACGGCTAATCAGCTCTAGTTGAGAAGGGGTTTTTCCCCCAAAGGGGGTTGGACATACCGAAAGCAGTACGAGGAGTTCTCACGCAGGTATTTTGGTACCGGCTTCTCAATACAAGTTCGTATCAAGCGCTGGAAATTAAAAAGACGTTCAACCTGCTGTGTAGATGAAGGTCCTGTTGACACAGGTGGGAGTTTCGGGAGATAAAGTAGAATAGAGCCGAAAACAGGTCTCCCGAGGGAGGAAGTTCTTTTGTAACTCCTGGATCCTAGCACCAGCTGATAAGGGCCAAGGAGTTAAAGCTATTAAGTTGTGAGGACATTTGTAGGTAGATGATAGCTTGGTTGGGTGGCCGCAGGAGGCAGAGAGGTAAAAACCACGACGGACTTTCAGGAAATCGAGTCCACGTGGCCGTGGGTTGGCGGAAAGTCAGATCAAGTCCAGAATTGTCCAAACTTGCAGTGGAGAGAGGTGGTTTTTCCCCCGTACTTTCACTCACGGACTCACTGTTTGGAGCTTGTTCTCTTTTCATGCCAACGATTAAGTGAGAATTTCAGAAATTCAGTTTGAATTGCGGTGAAAGCAAGTCCGTAGTAAACCATGGTAAGTTGATTGGCGCAGTGTAGTTGAAGAGTGAATTCCCTGGGGAAGTAGAGAAGTGCGGATTTAATAGTAAAGGTGATTTTTTGGTAGAGAAGGTGATTTGAACTTCGAACTCGGCTATAATCAGGATGGTATGACGTTATCTACCCTCCGTTAAACACATGTTCAAATTCTCGTGTTCCGAAATCGATAAAAAGAAGCAAGTTTCTTCGCCTGGGCTTTCCAATGGGAAGATGTATATTCGAAGTTTTATAGGATCTGGTGACCAGTGTTTCGGATCATTTCTTTGGACGGACCTTCGATCACTATCGATCATTCGTCAATTTCAGTCGATCCGATCCGATGAAATTCAACAAAACTTAACAAAAGTAGATCCGGATCGGGAAAGATCCCGATCAGATCCGATCATTTCGTTAATTATCGAAGTTCCGACAGTTATTAAGAAATGAGAAAATAATAAGAAATGAGAAATTTTCAGTTATGCCCACCAGGTAGCCTGATTTTGATCGGCAAAGGATCGTCAATAAATAGATCCGATCCCTGCATTTTACGGTAGCACGCCGATCCGATCAGATCCGATCAATGATCGGATCATTTTTTAAAGATCCAGAACTCTGCTGGTGACGTCACTAGGTCAAGCCAGTGGCAAGTTCGTACGCTAGTTGACAGATTTATGTTATACTTTGTACTGGGATGAGTTAATATTCTTATATTTTGTGTCATTTCTGTGAAGCTGGATGCATAGTGATAATATTGTTCTATTTTCATTGATTTCAGATTAGTTTGTGGATGAACGTTCTATGGCGGTGTGGCCTCGTGCCTTGTTGCTAGTAATCCCCACCTTCATTGTGGCCATTTCGTGGTCTTGGTACAAGCAAAGGAACCAGGACCTCTCTGCTGAGGAAGTAGCATCCGAGAACGCTAGTGTAACTTCGGTTAGTGAAGTTGAACCCGCCATTATTGCCGTCACCGCGAAACCAGTCCAGTCGGAGATTAAGACAAAGCCCGAGTCAACTCCCGACGTTACGGAAGCCATTGTTACGAGTGAAAAGCCTTCGGTAGAGGACACCACTGACATTTGCCCAGAAACCAGTCAAGGAGAAACTGACATGGCGTGCGAAGAAGCGATAGCTGTGCAGCGATCGTCCGTCGAGGGCGCTGGAGCCGCGACAGAACAGCAGAAAGCCAAGTTGGAAGCGCTGGGCGACAAACTCAGCAGCTTGAGCCTGAACGAGAAAGATACCGCCGCGATCAAAGATCGCGATTCGGCCAATCACAGTCCAGCCGATTTCTCTCACCATTCACAACATTCTTCGCAGTCGTGCGACGCCCGGAGCGAAGGTTCCAACGATAGCGGCAAAGGAGGCAGTCACGCCGAAGCAGAAAATGAAGGCCCTGCTTCGTACGATCCTTTGTCGCCACCCTTAACCCCGCCCAATCCGGCTGAACGCTTGTTTCTCTACGAATTTGAAATTCCTCAACATTTGTGCGGACTTCTCATCGGACGCTACGGAGCCCATGTGAATCTAATCAAATCCAAAACGGGAGCCAGTTTACTGATCAAGAAACATCCCGAGAATCGTAAATTGAAACTCTGCTCCATCGAAGGTTCGTTTCCAATGACAGATTTGGGTTTAAACGTTAATATTGCGCCAAATTGTTCGGGGCAAGCTGTCCTTCGAAGCAATAACGGCGTGTCTCGGAGCTGGTGGGACATTGCGTTGCAAACTTGTTAAAGATATATAAAAACTATGAAATAATTTTAAAACATTGTTGTTTATAGGAACCAAAACTGAAATTGATGCCGCTTTGGCTATGATTCGCGCCAAATTCCCTGTTAAACGTTATCCAGCCTTAACTTTAGCCCAGACAAACATCGCACAGCCCACTTTAGCGCTTCTACCCGAATCAGTACAAGTAAATAGAAGTCTTACCCATTTCGACGTATTAAGGCCACTGTGTACTCTCTCTTATTTTCCATTAACTGAATGGGGGAAAAACGAGAAATTGCGTGAACGATTTCAGCAAAATTGTTAAAATAGTTTACGAGCATTTTTCGGACAAAATTCTAATATAACAAATATCTACAATGTAAAGTGGAGAATGTTCGAAAATTCAGAATTCTGGGGAAACAATAGACAGATTCCTTGAACAATTGTAAATTATCCCTTATTCAAAAATATCTCTTCGTAAGATTCTAGGGATTATCAATGAGAACTTTACTGTCTGGATTAATTTGAGAAACATTGAAACAGTGGCCTTAATGCTCTTGGTGAATGGAACAAGTAGAATAATCGTGGTTGGATTTTGCTAGTTACATTTGCCAGCCGAAGTCACGTGTGAAATCATCGTCAGCAGCATTGTCTCCGGTGGCCATTGTTTCTTGCAACAGCCCACCCATCCTACCTATTCCTCCCTCTCGCGGTTAGATATGTGCATGGCGCACTGTTATTCCCAGTACACGGCACCGACACTCCCATCCCCCATCCAGCCCGGTATGATTTGCGCAGCGCCCACCCTCGGCGGCTGGTACAGAGCGAAAGTGGTAGCCGTCCATCCCGCCGAAACCGTTCCCACGCTGCCTGAGCGGGAATTGGAAGACGGCGAAATTGTAGATGACGAAGAGGAAGACCTCGAACCGGAAGAAGCCGTCAGAAATTCCTCCGAATCGAAAGACGAAGGACAGAACAGTGGCAGCAGCACCAGCGCTGAAGAACCGAAAGTCAGTGATGTAGAAGTCGACATTTGCTTTGTCGATTATGGCGGCTATGCCAAGCTTCCGGTGGCAGCGTTAAGACAAGTCAGAGCAGATTTCATGAGTTTGCCCTTCCAAGCGGTTGAATGTTTGCTCGCCAATGTGGCGCCACTCTCAGGTACTTGAAGCTTTTTTTTATTTTCTGTTTTCCTTCTTTTCAGTACAGTTACTACTCTGTGTTTACTTTTCTGTCGTTCTCGATTAGAATACTCATTTCGATAGCGACACGGTTCGCCTTAAAACATAAATAAAATAAAATGAAAGAATACTAATTTCTGGTGTATTTTCTGTTTATTGCAGCAGAAGAAGGCTGGTCCCTGGAAGCCAGTGCAGTTTTGCAAGAATTGACACAAGGCTGGGTTTTGCAAGCGCAGTTGATCGCGTACACCGAAGACGGATTGCCTTTAGTGAACTTGTTCCAAGTTGATTCAGACCACGTAAGACTGAAATCCCACGAATTTCGCAATGCTGCTTTTGTTACTTTCGAAACATGACGTCTAATGTTGAAATCTCGTTAGGTCGTTGACGTCAACCGAGAATTGGTGGCAAGGGGCGTGGCACTGTGGGTGGAACCCGACATCGTGGTACCCTCAGTTTGAATGGAGCGCTGAAAGGACGTTTGGGCGTGGTGCAGAACTGCTTGCATGTGTGGATAGTGTTGCGAAATGACGGCAAATGTTTTCAATCTTTACGTCCAGTGCGTTTTTTTTTATTAATTATGATCACATTTTTCGTCCCATGTCAAGGGCGAAAAACGTTTAGATAAAAAAGAGACTTCTCTTAGCCCCCTTTTCCCCTGATCGGTCCTAATTTTGGGGTTCTTTTTGTGTTGGAAAAGCTTTTCCAGAACATTGTTTTCCTAGAAAGTTGGACGATTCATATGATTCTCTATGTTACCATCAACATTCATTGTTGTATACCCAGTTTTTTACATGTGTTTCACGTGGGAACTGACGGTGGCAGGCTAACTATTGCGCACTTTTGGTTTGGATTCTTTACTGAGCATTTAAGACAAGGGGATAGGGTGTTTTTTTGTTACGACGGCGCTCGAGAAACTATTTTTGTAATGTACATAGCTGACGACCATTTTTTTGTGCTTCAACATTTCTTCCCCCCGCCCTCTTCCTGGCCCCTTTATTTTTTCTTCGTAGTGTGTTCTCTTAAGTTTCACTTCACCAAAATAGTTACTCAGATTTCTAAGTGGTATTACTACTCGGACTTGGATGTTCTAGTTAGGAAAAAAAGCAGAGACGTTTAGGGAAGATTTTTTTTTAGTTTAGTAGGATCGTTACTTATAATTGACAAGATATCTTCTTTAGTTGGTGTGTGAGAGTGCTTGTGGTATTCCTAATACATAACAAGTTCTTTTCCTGTAACTGATTGAAACTTTTAAACATTGAAGATGTCAGGTTCGAGAAGTCAATATATGTGGTAGTTAAAACTGCGACTTGAGGGGCCAAAAAGATAATTGAATCTCATAATAGGTATTACAGCAACTTTAGAAACAAACTCTTCTCTTGTAGATTCAGCACATTTACGGAATTACTCAAAGCTATAGAATTGTATAGTCTATAACATAATTGTCTTCTTTTTATTTATATTTTCTCGTGCCCATAATACAGTGGAACAGATTATAAGAAAAGTTGTGTAATAAAAAGGCTTCATTATTTATTGTAAATTAAATTTGAAAAACGAATGACGACTGAAATACTCGTACTTGAGTTCAAAACGAGTGCTTCGTTATTAAGAACATCCAGAGTAGGTAAGAGTGCTTCTGTATAAATATATATTGAAAATAAATCTTCAGGTTGGAATGGCGTACATATCTTGGATCATTTCAGCCATAGCTTCATTGGTGACTTCTTTAGTTTTCTCCACGCCCATAAGCTGTGCTAACTTGACGGCTAGCTGATGTTTGCACAGTAAAATATCTTGTTGAAGAACGCCAAAACGAAATGAGTAGCACGGGCAGTAGTTGGCGGTGTAAGGAAGACAATAAGGCGTGTTGGCGCTCCCCAAAATCGAATACAATTTCCTGCCTGAAGGTGAACTATATAAAGTAATACTGTTGTGATCTACCAAGTCCAGAGCGGGTATGGCTGCACCTTGGAAAATATCTTGTAATGACAGTAACAAGCAATCTGGAACTAAAAAAGACGCATTTTAATATGAATTTTCCCAATGAGTATGCATCTTTATTACAAACTTACTTGTTTTTGTATTTGAGTACGACTCTCTTATGTCACCGAAAAGTTTCGATACAACTGTTCGTAAAAATTCCTCCATAATTGTCGCAAAAACGTGCTGGAATTTTGAATGGTTTGAACGTTTGTCATGTTTATCTTTACCTCGCTTTTCATAATTATCGGGATTGGTCAGTCTTGGTATAATCGATTTGAATGCACAAATCGATAAAATGTGGTAGTTAAGATCGAGTTAATAAATAACGATACTCAATATAAAAATTGATAAAAACATATCGATTTGTAATTTTGTGTCGATACTTATAAGCAAATCAGTATCGTTTCCCTTTTGGCCAATATCTTACCAAACGCCACGATAACTCGATCACAAAAGGAGAGCAGCCAAGGTAAAAGAGAGTAAACAAGGGTGTAAACGTATGAGCCGTAGTGAGTTTCCAAGATGGCTCCTTCTCTCGACGGACGTGTGTTAGTGTCTCCACTTAAAACCAATTAAGTCTGATGATCGCGATAAAGCAATTATGTGAATAAACCATAGACATACACCGTCTGCTTGTTTCGTCATTTTCCCCACTTCCCACCGCCCAAGAACAATTTCCGTCTGCTACTTCATCTGGTCATCTTTTTCGTCCAGCAAAACGTGCAATCAAAATAAAACTTAGCTCCTCCACACAGTTAAGTGTCAGCTTGTCGCGTCACTTATTGAAATCCGCCGCATGACGTGTTGTGCAAGTGATAATTGACTATGGATAAGTGAATCCCACTTGAAAGTATTCTGTGAAATTATTTGAATTGTTTCTTTGCCAACTGTCCAGTAATTCCATTCATTTCTTCTGATGTTTAAACCATCTAAAATGTGCCACTGAACTGAGAAAGCCTTACTTTTGAAAACGGTATTAGTGTTTGGTAGTGTGCGTTGGAAGGATAAACTTTTCTCGTCACAAAGCTAGAAAAAAACACAATTAAAATGGCTGATTTGGAAGCCGTTTTAGCTGATGTCAGCTATTTGATGGCTATGGAAAAGAGCAAGTGCACACCTGCAGCCCGTGCCAGTAAAAAGATCATTTTACCAGATCCCAGCGTTCGCAGTGTCACGTACAAGTATTTGGAAAAAATGGGAGAGATTGCCTTCGACAGAATTTTCTCTCAACGACTGGGTAATTATTTCTTTTAAAATGTTTTCCTTCGTCAAACTTATTACTTTCTAAAAAAATTTGAGTGGAAAATCGACTTACCGACCGCGAAACAGATAAATGCTACTCGACTATAAGAACATAACATAAATAAATTAATAAAAAGAAGGAAATTAAAAGATTAAAAAAAACATTCGAAACTGTGGTAAGCCTGTTGACTGTTATATTTATTGAAAGAAAATCATTCTTAATAAATTTCCATGCGAGGGAGAAGATAGGAACTTTTACGGAATTTTTGGGCAGTTCTTTACCATATAAAGTAATAATTTGGATTTTTATAAATAGGAGAACATTTAATGGTCGGTTGGGGTATTTCGTTTCAAGAGAGATAGGGAAAACAATAATAATAGAGGACTGTGTTTGACTAGCATTAATTTAGACAGAACAATTCTTGGTGTTTTCGTTGTAATAATGAGTTTATTATCAGGATATGCTTGGAGGTCTTTTAATTGAAAATTAAAGTAAGGATGACGCATAATAAAAGGAGACTGGAGCAGAGAATGAAAAAATAAATAGCAACGGTTAAAGGTAGCTGAAATGTTTATGTGTAATTTAACGTTCATAAAATAAGTAGAAGAAGTTTGGAAAATAACGCACCAAAATGCCACAGCAATAGCGTCAACACCTGTAAATAGACACAAGAGTGGAAGACCATACAAAGCAAGAAAGTGACAGGTTGGAGTGCAAAGTTGAGCTGAAACCCCGCTCACCTCACATGTGAATTGGACATAACATACTCTTAAAGAGCAATGGACACTAAAGAACAACTTTGTCTTATAAAAAAGAGCGAAAAATCTAGTTTCCGAATATATGCGTCTTTTCCTCAGGTGCGAAATAATAACGAAGATATTTAGGAAATAAGAAATCTGGAATTCAAATCTTACAATTTTGCCATTGGCCCAGCGCCGTCACGTGGTCGCGTGACGTAGGTGTAGTGAACATCAACTCTCAGACCAGTGTTTTGTTCGTGCAAAACGTGCCGGTGAATCTCTATATCGGTGAAATGGCAGGATTTACAAGTGAAATCTGTTATTTTGAAGGAGAACAACTTGTAGAGGACGAACGGACAGATCTGGACCCGGCATTTTCTTTTCTCAAGTTAGTTAGAGAGGATTGTGTTCATGACTATCTTACATTCTTATCTACTTGTTGTGTGCCTCGACAAACTTGTCGTTTTATTTTTCCTAATCAGACATCTAGTTTTATGTAGTTCGTAGGATAAAACATTTAAACTTGCATGTATCGAACGGCTTTTATCGCCTTGGTGCAACTGTGTGAATAATGTACGGTACACCACATTGTGCTTGAACCTAGGGCAACGAACGGTTATTTGAAATTTCCGTCGTCTTGTCTAAGTTTTCTTCGGAATATTTGAGACCCAAACGACCAATTCATGAGAAATATAGCGGCTTGTAATAATAATACGTGAGACTGAGGTTCATTTTTATTATTGTATTTACATTTTCGGTGGAGTCCGTTTTTTGCAGAGTGTAGAGTAAATGTTAGATAACATCTTTCAGTTTTCACGTAAGAGTTTTCACGGTAATAAACAATTTTCCTACGCAGCGTGCATGTAATGCAGTATTTCCATATGTCGAGTGTTCATTCCCGACATATTCTTACAAAAGATTGCTAATGTACTGTGCTTCTTATATTCACACATAAACAAGTAATTAAGAATACTTTGAATAGAATACACCCGTAAACAATACAGTAGCTACCGGAATGTTACTTATTTTTGCTGGCAGCTTATTAGCTATTTTTACAGTCTAAAATTCACAAAAACAAAGACTATATCTAAGAGCGCCATATAGAAGCAAGCGCCCGCAAGCCACACCTCTCGTGTTGTTCACTACATCTACAGGGGCAATGGACACCAAAGAACAACTTTATTTTATAAAAAAGAGCGAAAAATCTAGTGTCCGGATATAACTGTCATTCTCTCAAATGCGAAATAATAACAAAGATATTCAGGAAATAAGAAATCCGAAATTCAAATTTGCCCGCCAGTGACGTCACGCTTCTCATGGCGGGAAAAAGCCAAAACTTTGGAAATATATATCTCCAGAACGGCTGGTCAGAAAAATTCGAAACAAAATTCTATATTCTTAGAATAATGTGTGTTATAGTAATCTATCAAAATCTCAATATGCGTTTGTGGTGTCCATTGCTCTTTAACATTCTTGAATGTTGGCGTTGGAGTCACTCGTCGTGACACTTTAGCTTGTTAACTCTATCTAATCACGAACGGTTGGTGGTTTGGGGTGATAAATGCATGTTAAAACACGAAAAGCGTGTTTACTTCTACACCTCAAGGGCGGATACTCTTAAAGTCACTGTATACCGCTCTTCTCTTATGGACGATTTCATGGAAATCTTGCGTGGAAAATTTTTGCATTTACCATTCAATGTTTCACGAACTAATATTGACATTGAAGTTTGGATTAAAAATCCCTAAAATCTTACGAAAAGATGTATTTAAAAAAAGGCAAAGATAATTCCCAATTGTTCAAGGAACTTGTTTGCTTTTTTTACATTCTGAATTTCTCCATTCTAGTTCTTGTTAACGATAAAACATTGGTCGAAAAATTATTTAAAAAATACGCAACAGTTATTAAAAGATCGTCTCGTTTCTCCCATTCAGTCAAGGTAAAATAAGAGAAAGGTTATACAGTGGCCCTAAAAAAACTGGTATATTACTGCAAGTGCTCATGGCCTACACTGTAAAAAAAATGGTAAATTTACAATTGCAGCAAAAAATTATAAGGACTTTACTGTAAAAAAAAATTGCTACAACAAATTCGTGGTTAAAAAATCAGTTTTGTAAGTATTTTTACAGTGAAGTCCTTGTAATTTTTTACTGCACAACGAATCATTGTGAATTCACAAAATATTTTTAGTGTAGAGTACTAATAAGTAATAAAAACCTCATTGCATTTTGAAGAAATATGACAATGATTGGTAGCAAACGTGTTAAGTAACCATTGAAGTATGTTATGAATGGCAAAAGAGATGGTCCACATCCCCTCTCAGAGAACGACCGTATAAAGAAGGCAAATAACACGACATGTACTATTGTCTCAAAAAAAAACTCGCTAATTCCGGTACAGACCGTGTAGGCCTTTCCTTGTCTCTGCTGAAAGCTCTCCTACCTGAGCCGCTTCTGTTCTCCCCTGAGCACTTACTTGGTGATAGCGGGGACAGCTTTTGGTCATGGTGGGAATTGAATAGCTATAGGTGTCCAATTCCGCTGAGTTTTTTTAGTGACACTATGGTACCTGCAATAACGTTTCGAACCAAGACTTATTACATCTTTTTTTCCGATGCAGCCCTCTGAATATAGAGCAATGTAGAGCTCTGATATAGAGCAATACTCTTGAAACAGTTAGCAGAATTAAAACTACACTTTAGCCCCAAAATCGTCCTCAGTGAACCAAAAGCCTTTACGCCTATCAAGATATTCATGGATTCAGCTTCGAAAGAATTACAAACGCCTTACTACCGGACGCCATAAACACCCCCTGCCCAAATATCAGCCAAGTACCAAAACAATGTCTAGCTTTATTAATTTGTAGAAGAATAATTGTGAGATGGATGAATGGGATTTGAATGAAGTGTGATTGCTTGCATGTTGTAGGGTCAGTGGCGTATCCAGGATTTCATTTCGGGGGGGTCTTCATATGCAATTTTTTTGGAGACTTGGTCATTTCCCTATCTTCCCCTTTATAAAATAAAAATTTCGGGGGGGGGGGGGCAGACCCCTGACCCCCCCCCCCCCTGGATACGCCACTGTGTTGGGTTTATCATGTAAAGAGTGAAACGAATGAACAGTTGTAAAAGACGAGGAGGCAACGAGCTTAGCTCAAGCAGACTTTTTTTAATTGACATCATAGGTGTGAGCTATTGCTCGTTGCCTTTCACAAATTTCAGTTTTAATCATATTGGTTATGGATTCACTTGTACAGGTTATGGATATTTCTAGTTCATTGTTAAATTATGCTTGTGGAGTAAATATACAGAGTACGTATGAAAGCTCAAGCAGATTCCCCAGAGTAAAAAAAGAAGTGATGTTTCATAATAACACAATAAGACAGGAATTTGAAATAATTCTAGAAAACGTAAGATAGAGTCAGACAAGCATTAAACATTGCGTGACATACATTTACAGAGGGGAAAATCCCTTTCCTGGATCTCCGATATTGTACCTTAGATTGCGTGGCTTTCCCCGACTTACGACGCGTTTCCGGTGCGTAACAACATTAGTGGCACTAGAGCATAGGGTCATTATGCAAGACTGGATCATTAATGAGATTTAACTATGTATAAAGAGCTTGCATCTCGGGTTGAGGCAAGCCGAGCTTTGTTGCTCTAAGCTTTCATTTTTTTCCAGAATAGATTATTGTCTATTGACAACAACATGCGTCCTAAAAACATGGGATCAGGCCTTTTGTACCATTTACAAAATAAATGAGTCAAAAAGGAACACGTTATGAATTTTTTATTTAAAAGTTAAAAATAACCAGGTACTTGGAAAAGAAACCTGTTGATAAATGTTCCTTTGCCATGTGCCAAAACCATGGTTTGTATGTCTTAATTAATCTTATATCTGTATAAGTCGACTTATACCAGTATAAGTCGATTTCACAGTACGCTTGGGAAGCTCGGAATTTAGCTTTTATATATCCTTAAAATAATTCCCCGAAATTGATTGTGTCCGAGTCTAAATCCGTCCTGAGACGATTTTATCTCAGAATCGTAGATATTGGTCCTCGTAAGGTAATTCGTCGCAACGCGACTTGTCATCGTATGTTGCGTCATGGTAACTTTTTTTGCATTTTCTAGAAACTTGTTAATAAATTAAATCCGAAATTGGGTCGTAAGTCGGATTTCCATTCGGTGCATCTTGAACGAACGAGAAAAATAGAAAAGCGTGCAACCATGTCATTAAGACGGAGATTAAATCAATCAACATTACATCCCTTCTCCTTTTCCTCCTCATTTTCCCCTTCATCCTTCCTGCCCGGCCACCTTTTTCTCTCTCTCTCTTCTTTCGTCTTTCCCCAGGATATCTTCTCTTCAAGGATTATTGTGAAACAGTGTCCGAAGAGTCCGTCCCTCAGCTCGCCTTTTATGAAGAGGTAAGTGTTTTCTTCTGTTTCATATTACTTCCCTGGTCTAGTTCGTCTTCCCTTCTCGCTTTGCGTCCATTTTTTTTCTTACTCTATACCTTTCATGGCCTATATAATTTCACTTCCATACAGACGTTTAAAAAAATCACCAGATGACCATTTTGGCTCTAAAATGTTTGACCCGAAACAGTTCCGTAGAGACCAGTAGGTCCGACTGTCAAATAATCCCAACAGTGTTAGCCCCAAACAAATAATATGATACCTGTAAAAGTTTTAAAGAGGCTTTGCTGCCTTATAATTTAATAATTAACAATAATAATAAATAATAATAATAACTCCATGACAAGAAAGCGAAAACCTGCCTGCTTATCGACATTGCCGTAGCTGAAGACTCAAATATCTTGGTCAAGACAACGGAGAAGATTTCTGAATATAGAGATCTAGAAATTGAAGTAAGCAGGATTTGGCAGTGCAAAACTAAAACAATACCAGTGGTAATAGGGGCATTAGGTACCATCAGGAATGGATTTTGACCAGTTCTTAAAAAGGCTTCCGGGTTACCCCTCAAAATGTGTGAATTGCAGAAGTTAGCATTGATGGGAACTGCATATTATTAGAAAGGTGCTTGGATAGACTATTTTAATCTCTTGTTTAGATCTGGGTCTGTGAGCGAACCACAGTGTGTGTGAGAGAAAATACAATAATAATAATAATAATGAGTTTAATGAATACGGACGTTTATTGCACTCCAGTGCAATCCCAAAACGCTGCCCTAGCAAATTTGCAGCATATAAATTGCATCTGGGTTATACTCTTCCTTGGGAAGTATCGTTGTAAGTCGAATTTATCAACAAACGACCATTAGAAGTCCAGCAAACCGCAATTTAGTACAGGGCATGTGCAATGTCGATCACAAATTGAGTCTTATGGGGTGGGTTTTCCCTCGAAACATGATCGTAAATCCGCCCTGTCCTAAGCAACATTAGTCGTAAATCACATTATTTGTCCAGTAACCATCGTAAACCTAACCTGCGACAGTGGAACTAGTGAAAATGCAAATCCGGACATAAATTAAGCTTTTAGACTGTTTTTCCCTCTGTATTTAATCGCAAATCAGTTTCGTCGTAAACGAAAGCTGTCTTAGTCCAATTTTGCCGTCAGTTGCATACGTCGTTCGTCGAATTAGCGACAAATTTTTTTAAATGAGTATCCGGCGTAGGCTCGCGCCTATTGCCACTCTCTATATTTCTGACGATTCGGTTTTACAAAATCGTGGTTAGTATTTCCATCTGGATTTTTTTCTCTGAATTCTAATCTGTTGTGGACGCTTACATGGAAAACTTACATAGACAATTTTGCAAGGTTTCTCAAACTAACTTTTACAGTAAAGTTTTAATTGATATTTCTAGAATCTTACGAATAGGTATCTTTGAAAAAGGGCAAAGATAATTTACGATTGTTCAAGGAATTTTTCTCGTTTTTTCAGACTTCTGAATTTCGAACATTCGTCCACGTTATATTCTAGGTGTGCTTAATTTTGTAATTTTGGTAGCAAACTTATCGAACATATGCAATAGATATGGAAAAATCGTCCACGTAATTTTCTCCTTTCTCGCATTTAGTCAATGGAAACAAGAGAGAGGGTATACGTTAACGTTCGTTGAATTTCAATCGTAAAGCGAATCTGGGTAGGTTCATTGAGTTTCCCTCCCCAAAGTATATGGTTCATTTGGTCGTCAAAATAACCGGCCTCTGACATCCTGAACGCAATTTGTTTTTTAAGTGGCCCCTTCCTAAAGGAAAAATTCTTGTTATTAGTTTTCTTCCTGAAAAGTTAATTGTATACATCGAATCTTATCACATTGCATACCTGGCAATCTAATTCGCTCTAGCTGCTTCTGGTTTTACCTCGCATTCTGTTTCTAGGGACAGTTTTGTCTCCAGCTTTAAATATGAAACTTACACGTTACCTGCAAAATCTGCTCCTAAATTTAATTTAATGGAATTAAGCCTTTTCCGTCGAATGTGTCCCCAAGTATGACGTCATGAATCCTATTCTGACCGTTGACTGGATCCTAGTGGTTCGCGAAACGAATATTTCATAAGTCTCTAGCCACAAGTCGAGAAATGAATGAAAAGGTCATGCCCCGCCCCTTGATTTCCGAGATTTAGGTGATCCTTTCCATTCCTCTGGATGATAGTGCTGGTTTGTTCTACCGTGAACCGCCTTCTCCCCATATAAACCGCAAAACTAACTTCCATCAGCTATCTAAATTAATTTTAGTCACTTATATATAAATTAAGCATTTTCTTATCCGCTATCAATATTTTTGAAGCCAAAGATTTTTTTTCTTGAATTCGAAACCATCATAGTTACATTTATTACGTTTACTAGGAAAATTTTTTCATGCATTTTCATGAGACTGAGAAAAAGAGAACTTTTACTGGCATTACTGTTCTTTTCTTACCAAGTAATAATTTAATTTGGACTTTTATCAATAGGAAAACATTTAATGGTCGGTTGGGGTAGTTGGGTTCAAAGAGAGATGGAGAAAACAAGACTAATACAGGACCGTGGTTGAATAGCATTTGAATGAGCTAAATTAATTTTGTTTGGTTTTTGGTTTTGTCTGATTCACGAACGTGACAGTGTGAGGGAATAAGTATGGGGTTGGTTAAAAAAAGCCTGTGGGTTGAATATTGTGATGATTTTTAGATTTGTATTACCTTTGTTTCTAAACCCTAATTTCCCTTTCGTAGTTTGGATGTTGTCGGTCATTCCTAAAAGTGAAAGTGGTGTCGTATTGCGTACGTTTATTAGTCATTGGTATAAATGTCCGGTAAACTGAAGCAAAAGAGGCAGAAAGTAAGAAAGCAGAGTCTTAAGATAAAGAAAGAATGGAAGCGTCAGAGGGCGCAAGAAGGGAGTAGTGTGGAAGTTCTTAAAATAAAAGAGCAAAAATAGAGCGTTTCACTACAATATGTAGATTATATTTACTCAAAACTCTTAGATGCCTAGCTCTGTCTTTATTATAAAGCCTACAATGGAAAAATAGATGGGAAGATTTTGTTTCATTTGGTCTTGACACCCACGTGGATCATCATCGATCTTCGTTATAAGTTTTAGAACAGTTAGCGTCGGAAAATGGCTGGTTCTTGCCTGAATAAGTTTAGACAAAACAATTCTTGGTAGTTTCGTTCAACGATCGGTTAACTATCAGGACCTACCAAAGAAAGTTAACAAGTATATCTATTAATCTAAGCTACCCAAACATGTTACGTCAATGGTTAATCAATGGCGAACAACTCATTTTGCAAAACGTACCTGAAGCGCATTGAAAAAAAAATCGACGACGACTTATGCCCGTGGCATTTACAAATGAAACAAGATGTTCGACGTCATTTCTTGCACTGCCCAAAACTCAACCACGAAAGAGCAAAAACCTTTAAGACAACTCAGCACATTAAAAGTAAATTTTAACCCAGCAGAAATCCTGTGTAATTTCAGAACCTTTTTAGCACGAGCGAACTTTGCTCTGTCGATGAAACCGCATCAAAACATTAATTGTATTAACAATATTAACCCAACCCTCCCGTCCCCTTATGTAACGAAGTGATTCGCTGTACTTCTTGCTCCCTTTCGTTTAAAGACGACAAATCACTATAAAATGAAAATGTTAAATAATACAGGTAATCACCAACATACCTACGAGCAAATAAATGGTAAAAAAAGTGTATATGTTACTAGGCTTGTACCGATTTGAACTTGATTTGGATTGAAGTTCGGATGAAGACCATTTTTGATGAACTTGAGGCTTGTGAATTTATGACAAGCTCTTTCTGGTACGATTTGAACTTGAACTTAGAAGTAACCGTTCAGCGGGGAATTAGAAAGGAATTAACTACAAAGAGAAGTCTTGACCCGGATTTGAAAGCCCGTTCTTAGAAATCTATAATAGAAAAACTACTTTTATACGCATTTTTACTTCATCAAAGAGCAATCTGAAAAGCTACCAGAAAGGATTACGTCAGACAGCGCAATATTCTCTGACACTGTAGCTTTCTCAGGTATGTCTCCTAGATTAGGTTCTGTTTCTAAACCGGCAGTTAGCACCGTAGCTAGGCAAAGTAGGGAGGCTTCTGACGTGTACAATTATTTTATCCTAGTGAAGGGCTACAAATTGACGGACACTCACTTTAAAGTTCAGTGCAAAACTTGCTCGGATGTTTTCGCGCGAGCTGCAGAGCAGCGTCTAGTTTAATTAGACATTTAAATGTAAAATTTAATGGAGACAAAGCTTTAAAGAAAAAACTGAGTTATTATTTAAAATTTTCTTAAATAAAGTAGACGGCTTTCCCGGACTTGCAAATCCGATAAATGTACTTGAACTTGATTTAAATTCTTTTTATCTGAACTTAGCCTTGCACTTGAACTTGGTCTGTGAGAAAAAAGGTCTAGGTCTTGGAATTGGATTTGACCGTTTGAAATTAAATGGGCTTGGAATTAACTTAAGTTAATTTTTTTAGGCTTAGGCACAACCCTGTTACCGTAGCGTCATGTACTACAGCACTGAGCAAAATAAACTGTACTTGCCAAACCATAGAGATCTAATTAATCCTCTCGAGGCTAATTTACTTTCATTAAAGGGTGAAGGAACTTGAATCTTCAACCAATCTCTGGCCATATAAAAAGGTAGGCTGCGAAGTTCGAAACAATATGTTATTTAAATAGTGTATAAACAACATAATTAAAGATATAGAGGTATTGATGCTCACAATTCTATCCTTCACTAGAGGCTGTAACCATATTTTAACTCTTATTTGCCTCACATTTAGACTTCCAATTCATTGCAATGTAATTCTTGTCAAGGATAGGCCGGACATTATATCAATAGTTGGACAATTAAGTCATTTTTCCTCTTTAATAAGCTCAAGTAGATCTTTTAAAATACAATTGATTTCCGTAACCGAAAGCCGTTCCTTCATCGAAACAATGCAGATGTGTTAGTCATACATTTTTCTTACAAGGCGAATTTCGCTTTCAAAATTCACAGTCAACCTTTCACTTCGTAACCGATTGCTAAAGCCCTTACTTCCCTTAATGAAATTACATCAGCCTCTCGAGGCTCAATTAGGCTTCTGTGGTTTGGCAAGTACCTTTTTTGGCTCAATACTGTAAACCTTGAGTCAACTTCTCATATTCATCATACTGAAGCACGCAAGTCGGACGATGAAGTGTTTTGGGTACACATACGGTCTATTATACAACGTTTGCTTATAAATAACGCATTTTTAATCAAATTCTCGAAAAGGGAAGAAGAATGACGTAGGCGATTCCCCGAAAGCCCATGATGGTCACGAGTCGCTCCCAAATGTTGTACTCAAGGTATAACACAAACGCATCTGCCAACGCATTTAACGTCTTTTCGTTTACACTTACGTGACGTGCGACGGCCAGTAGTTGCTGAGTTGGTTCCTCGTTTGAGATGGATCAATGAAGTCTCCCCCCACAGAACGGTAAAGAAGACGAGGAATGAAGGCGGAGGCTGATGTGTGTATATGTGAGAGCGTGTGTGTGTTACATGTCCGTGTATGTATGTGTGTGGTTTGCGTCAGTCTTTCATAAAATGAAAGGCGGGAAGATGTATTGCCGGTAGCCGTAGCCAAAATCGACAACCAAAAAGAAAAAAACAACCTGACGCTGCGGGTTTTCTCCCTCATTTCATATTCATGACACGTTCCAATCTCATTTTCTCCCTTTCTTTTGGTCGTTGGGTCTATCTCACTTTCGCGCTGATCTAGTTCACAATTCCTGTTATTCTTCCCGTAAAATATAACGAGAATTGTGGAACGGATAAGACAGTACCTTTCTTTCGTAGCGACGGTAGCCGATCCGGGAAGAAAAAAAAATCTTTTGAAAAACAAACACGTTAGGGAAATAAAAGTCGACTAATTAGGTTTCCCAAACTTCCTTGTTCGATTTTGTCGTCTCAGCTGCCTTTTTTATTTATTGATTTGATTTTTGGAAGAAGCAAGGACGGTTTGAAAAAAAAAGAATTATTAAGGGGGGAAAAAGAGGAAATGGGTGACTGTAGGACTTGATTAACGTCCTCAGAAGTTTGATAAGCCGGGAGAAGTGTTCGTTAGGAATCTTTGGAACTGTACAAAAGGGCCAACGCATTCTTGACAGAAAAGTTGGTTAATGAACAAAAATTTGGGCCGGGTCGGTTCCAGGAACTTCGGGGCGATAGCTTTGTTACGCGATAATGCTCGCCTGTTACGAGCAATTTGTTGAATTAGGACATTCGAACAGAAGTGTTGAGGGACGATGAAGATGGAAATGGAAAAAAAAGGACATCGGACTTTTTAGGAAGTGAATGCCTTTGTAGTTCATTGTTCTTGGATTATATTTTGGTTTTCCGCGAGAACGAAAGCCCAAGTGTGGATTTCCCCGTTGGTTAGCTGACGTAAGCAGAATCCGGAAAAAAAACAGTTGTTGCGACTTTTTGTTTTCTTGGTCAGGAAGAACTGGGAGGGATAAGTGGAATTCGCGAGAATTTGCTGGTAAAATTTGCCAGGGAATAAGTAAACTCCCGGTCGCTTTTTAGATTTATAGCGTGTTTGGCAACAACTCATTAGATATGCAGCTTGTGAAAGAAATTCCCCGACTCTGGGAGGGTTTTGTTTGGAAGATGTGATTAGGAAGTGTCAAGTTCCTTTGAGAACGCAAAAGTTGTTCTTTTTTGCGAATTGCAGCACAAAATGGATCAATGGAATTTAGGGTAGTGCAACATTTTTGTGCGAATTGACTTTGTCATAGCCAGGGGAACAATGAGTTGAATCTCATAATTGGTGACATGAACTTCAGTCAGACCAAAAACTATTAATGAAAATAGGGAATCGTGTTGCGGTTTTTTAATGTTGAGCATTCTATTGTGTATAGTAAGGCATGCGTGTAAAAAGAGGCGTTTTGAGATATTTTAACGTTCGGTTTTATTGTTTGCTGTAGTACGAAGTGCATAAGGTTAAGTCACGCAGTTGAGGGTCGGTAGTAAGTTTGGAATTCCTCGCCAAATGAGGAATTTCATGATTAGTACACGTCCTTGGGCTTTACAGAAGCTCAAAAGAGGAAGAATTCGTCAATTCATTTTTTTCTGTGTTATCTATATTTTATCTTCATTTTCTTTTAATATTTTTCTTTTTGAAATTAGTCCCTAAAAAATGAAAAATTGATGTATTGAGAAAATGATTAAAACATAATATATAGAAATATTTTATGTTTTAATTGATTTTTTCTGTATTTTCTCTACCTTTCCATCTATCTCGATACACCATTTTTCATTTTTTTTTTGTTGGCAGTTCTTTCGTAAGAATTTTGCTGGTAAAGTGTTCGTCAGCCAATAAAAAGGCGAAAATCCATGGCTGCAGTGAACGCGTGTTAAAATCACATGTTTGCGCTGAAATAGAGTTTGTTTAGTCGTTGACTTCTCTACCCGTGGTGTTTAGTATAGGAAGAAAGTTGTTTATGACGTAAGATATTTATAATTGGGTAAGATAGATGTGATATGGTAACATAATTACTTGTATGGGGAAACGACCTTCGAGTTCTAAACTTGGAAGCGAAATTCTGTCCCATTGTCTTCCAGGAAAGTTTACGGTTGCCAGGGAGCTGTTTACTAGCCCAATAAGCTTGTAAAAAAGCATTGTTGGCTATCGATTTCGCTGTTCTTCATTATTGGCAGAGTCAACTTAAGGCATTTTAAAATTAAAAAAACTTATAACAAACAGCTTGAAGGTGTAAATTTAAACTAAAATTTTTATTCTGGAAGAATCAAAACTTCTGTCAACTTTAGTCATTTTGAAAAATTTTATCTTCGTTGACACTCATTAATTCGTGTATTCAGAAGAACAGCAATGAAAGTCTCCAGCCAGAGTTTCGAAAACGTACAACAATTTTTGAGTAGCAGTAGCTAGACACGTACATTTGCGTACGGGAAGCAACATTAAAAAGTAAACAGAAGAGGGTGAAAACAAACACGGGCCTCCTCTAGAACGTGATTCCGCGGCTGTTATGTATTCACGTACCTTGGAGGGCCAAGGTTTACAAATTAGTGAGCGTGTTGGTCGCAGAAAGGCCCCAGGGCATCCAGTGGGTGTATTTTATGACTTTGCTATTGCGTCCCAACGTTTTATTATTTTATTAAACTTGGTGCAGTTCTTCGTCATCGGTTTTATAGGCCTCAGGGAAAGATATATAGAAGTTTGCGCGATTCCGCGGAATAAAAAGGTGGCCCGTATTACGGATCGATAGGTCAAGCGGAGCGAAGAGAGAGACCAAACGTTTGCTCTCGGCAATTTTACCCTGGAGAAGAAAAAAAAGACGAGAAGACGAGAGAAACTGCAGCATCTTTCGCACACGCTCTACGTTCTTCTCCACACTCCAGAGGAAGTCCGATATTCTAGGACACAATCGTTACGAGTCAAAAGAAGATCGTCCGGAGTGACCTTTTGTCACGTTTTCTCTTTCCACGTAAATAATAAAAATTCGTGATTCACTGCATTCAGAGATGCGTTGTTTTATACATGATGTGAAGTAATGTGCCAAGGGAGCGACAAAGGACGGTCGACGGTAATATACCTTAATGGAAAACCGCTTCTTTGCTTTGTTAACGCTTCTCACCAACACTAGGCCTAAATAATCGTAACGGCTTTTTTTACTTTTTATTTTGTTAATTATTAACTTTCAGCGGCGTGAATTGGGCTTATTGCCGTTTTTATTGAAAAGCAGTTTACTTCCATCTTTAGTTAATTGTTGAACTGTACACAATAGGGTGAGGAGTCCACAATGACTGGTATTTGTTTCATTCATACAGGGTAATCATTTTTCTATCATAATAGTAGTCATAATTTGAGATTTAAGGCGACGGTGCACTGAAGCGTGGTAAAAGGGAATCACATGCTGAACTGCGACGCGCGATTTTGCCGAAATCACTCAGTATTCCATTGAACAATCTCGACAGTAAAGTTTGGGATCGTATTATGTAGTACACGTCGTCGGAATTTTCCTTACAAAGCTCTCGTAAATTTGTAAAAAAGCGAGTTAAATTGTAGCTATTTTTCTGCAAAAAGGCAATATCCAACATTCGATCGCAAAGTTTACTAGAGCCCCTTGCAGTTTTTCTTTTAAAGAAAACGGAATTCAAATCCGACATTTAGTTTCGGTGTTGTCACCTTTGGAAATTTCCGGAAAACTATTTAGGTGATAAATCCGAAAATAACCAACGGATTTGAGTTCCGTTTTCGTTTATAAATGAGATAAGTGATTGGTTTATTGCACCTTGTGGTAGTGTATTTTAAAATGCTTTTTCCCCCAAAAAATGAAATTTGACTCGCTTTTTGTAAATTGACTAAAAACTTGTTAAAGAAAAACTCGACGATGTACACTAGATATTATGATCCAAAACTTTACTGTCGAAATTGTTTAATGAGATACTGAGTAGTTTGGGCAAAATCGCTGACGCCGTTTATCATGTCATTCCCCCTACCACGCTTAGGTGCACCGTCGCCTTAAGGCCAATCTATTTTCCATTGACTTAATGGGAGAAAGAGAAAATTGCGTTGACGATTTCTCCACAGTGGTTACATATTTTTCGACAACTTTTCAACCAAAATTTAAAAATTAATAATAACTAGAATCTAACGTGGGCGAATGTTCCAAATTCAGAGTTTTCGGAAAAAAGCCAACAAATTTTTTGGACAATTGTTAATTACTTTTGCCGTTTTTAATATATCTCTTCGTAAGATTCTAAGGATTATCGATGGAAAGTTTAGGTTACTTCCAGAAACATTCAGTGGTAAATGCAGAATCGTCCACGCAAGTTTTCCATGAAATAGTCCATAAGGAAGGGACGGTATACAGTTGCCTTAACGACTTGTTACTAGTGAGATTTCGTAAAAAATAAAACTGATGTTTAATGGAAATGAACTTTATTTTTAATGTTCCTTGAGACAGTTCTTTAACGATGGCACTACCATTCAGGAAATCTTTGCGTCTGGTCCTAATTTTTTCTGTGGCTTCTCGAACCGCAGTTGCTCGAAATGTTCGGTAAGTCTTCTGGAAACGTCATTCTGTTCGCGGAAAACCATCCAGCTCCGATAATTGTTGCAAGCTAGTGAAACTAACTTGGAGCTTTTGTTTTCAACAAAAGCTAAGTTGTTTGCACCACAGAGAGGCTTGAAATCTCCCCGGGGACGAAATTTCGATTTTTTCTTTTGACTGCGAAGAAAGGAGAAGTTTTTACAATGGCTGATTCGAGGGTATTGGAGGGTGAATGCCGCAAAATGATATGGAAATTACTGCGCCAATTGGAGTCCTTCTGCGAATCCGGCAACGGTCACCGGGTTCTTTCTCCCTTTCAAGTGGAGAACGGGGGGAAAAAGTTGTTGAGGATGTAATGGACTCTGTGTGATCTGTAGAAGGAGAAACTTGCTCCTTTTCCGACCGACGTGCCAACTACCGGGCATGATTGTTGGCCGGTTATGGTTTTCTCCGTTTCTTTGTTGGTTTCTTTTTATTATGTTGAGCTCCATATTTCTTTTTCTCGCCCTGGAACATCGTTGAAGGTTAGAAGACGAAAGCTTTAGGGGGAGAAAACGAATCACCGAGGACAAGAGGAAGGCGTAAACGATGACTCTTGTCACCGACTCGGCGGAGTTGCTTATGACAGATTGCGTACTTGACCTGTCCCTCGGAATCTCTTTACCCTGCAACAGTTTCTCTGTTTTTTTCCTATTTTATTGTAAACAGTTTCACGTTATATAACATGTCTTGAAACATGGAAAACATGTCTTGTCACTTGATATTACCACATTACTCTACATATACGTCGTATTTCCTGCTAAGGGCCTGGAGGAGGCTGATTAATTAGATTTGCTTGTAATTTCAGGGTAAAGGGCGCGTGGCGTTGACATGTGAGAAGGTTGTTACTCTCCCTAGATCGATACCGATGTACAGTCGGATTGTCTACTAAAACTCGGGGAGTGCCAAACTCATTGCGTCACATATCGCTCAGCCATTGCGTTCCACAACAATGGATTGGATGAGGTCGTTGCTAGCGTGGGACCAAGGAGCCGATTTCTTCCGCGACCATTGATTCACCTGATGAGGGTTTACTGTCGTCAGCAAGCCAATCAAGCGAACCTGTCGGCCTCACGGTTCGACAAGAGATGGGACGAGATACTTACCACTATACTATCGAGGAAATATAGGCAAAAGAGCCTGCGAATGGGATACTTCGGTGTCCCGGGACGACCGGGCCAAAGATTCAAGTTTCCGCAATAGGGGAGGGTTTTAAGGCCACTGTATACCCCTTCTCTTATTTTCCATTAACTGAATGGGAGAAACGGCAAGATTGCGTTGACGATTTTCCCATAATTGTTACATATTTTTCTATATTTTTTCGACCCAAATTTTAAAATAAGTAATACCTGAAATCTAACGTGGAGAAATTTTCAAAATCCAGAATTCTTGGTGGGAACAGTACAAATTTCTTGAAGAATTATTATTTGGCTTTGCCTTTTTTCAAAGATATCTCTTCGTAAGATTCTAGGGATTACCAGTTAGGAATTCACCTTGAAGATTACTTCGAGAAACATTGTGTGGTAACAGCGAAATCATCCACGCAAGTTTTCCATGTAATTGTCCAAAAGTGAAGGGCGATATACATTGGCTGAGTTCGTATCTTACGTTGGGAATACGAGAAACGACCAGCTTGCGTTGACGATTTCCCCATAATTGTTGCATGTTTTTCAATAGTTTTTCGACCAAAGTATTCAGATAAATAATACCTAGGATCTAACGTGAAGAAATTGTCAGAATTCAGAATTTTGGGGAAAAGCAAACAATTCGTTGAAACAATTGTAAATTATCTTTGCCTTTTTTCAAAGACATCTCTGCGTAAGATTCTAAGGATTATCACTAAACTTTACTGTCAAGATAACTTTGAGAAACAAAGAGTGGTCAATGCAAAATCGTCCACGCAAGTGTTCCATGTAAGCGTCCGCAAGTGACGTTGGGGGATACACAGTTAAGAAGATTGGCAAAGGTCGCAGTGTGTTTTTCAAAGGTTGTTGGGTCGGCTGGTCCTTTCTCCCGGGGAAAGAAATAGTCTCTCTTTAGAGTTCCTACAAAAATAGCGTAAAGCTTTCCTTTGGCGATAGTTATTTGCTCCCAAGGAGTGGATTGCTGAAGCGACAAAAGAAGATGGGACACCGAGGGAAACAAGATTGTAAACGCTTACGGTGAAAGAACAAAAGAGGCCAAAAGAGAGTTAGAAGATGACCACTGGGCCGCGCTGTAAATTCCCCAAGCTGACTGATTGTTAGCTCAAGTCACGGAATTTCTCCACCCTTTTTTCTTTTATCTTCTTTTCCGCGATAAGTGTGAAGAAATTTCCGGCTCTCAAGTGGCTTGCGAAACGATAGGAAATGGAAGGTGTGGAAAAATGGCCCATGCTTAAGGAAAGCTTGGGTATTTATGTTTCCTAGATCTTCATAACATTACGAGTCCCAAGTCGCTGGACTGCCACCCATGAATCTCTTTTGAATTCCGACAGCGTTCCATTATAATGCTGGAGGTCCAAAATTGTGTTCCAAGGCTATGCGCAGAAAATGGACTCGAATTACGTGTACACATGCGTTTCGTGGTTACGTTTGTCGTATGATGGAGGAGTCTAACAACTGTAACGCAGTGTTGTATCAAGTGGAAGAAATCAATAAAATGGAAATACGGATGTAGGCGGATGAAGGACAGGAAGAAATGTGGACGGGGGATAAAGGAAACGGGCTGTATTACTGCCTATGTTTGCAGCTGGGCAGGAACAAAAGAAGTTTCTGTCGGCCTGAAAAATCAAATAATGAGAAGCTGGAGAGATTTGGCCGGCACAAGGTCAAGCGGAAGGAAGAAAGGAAGGAAAAGGCGCTCTTAATTGAGAAAGGAAAAGGAGCAAGCGTTTACTACCGCCATAGGGCTTGTCGCTACTGTCCTCGGGCAGAGTCATAGGTGGCGTTACGTGCGTCTAACTCGCCATAATGGGGTATAGTGGACGTTGACACGCAATTAGGCCTACACGGATTTCGCTTGAAACCCACAGCTTGTGGATCCATAGTTAAGGTCGTGTGACCTTCTGTAGGAATCCAAAACTAGGGAGTTCTCTACTAACAAGGGGTTCAGGATTACAGCCGCTTTTGTAGAACGGTGCGTTTCGAATGGGCTGCAACAGCTTTTATTTCTTTAAAGAAAGTTATGTGGACAAAAAGCAGCACTGTTTTGGGTTTAAATCCGGAATCTCGTTGTTGTCGTAAATACGGAGGAACTGTTACTGCCAAGAAAGATGTGACGTGGAAAATATTGAACAATTCGTTGGGTTAGGTTTGTAAGCTGGGAACTTTAATTTTAGCTATGAAGTTGTGTGTTTGCCTGAAACATGGACAATCTTATTGTTGACAATGAACTCCTTCGTAGTTGTCAATTTTATATTATGGTTAGCTCACTGTCACGGATCCATCGGTAAGGGGAAGGCCTTTCAGTTTATTTTTGGCTTGTAAAAAAAACACGTGCTCAATGTGTCAGCGATTTCGGCAAAATTAATTAGTATTTCATTAAAGTGTCTCATCAGTAAAGTTTTGAATCGTAGTGTCTAGTGCTTGTCGTTGAGATTTTCATTAGAAAATTCTTCGTAAATTTGTAAAAAGCGAGTCAAATGGCAGCCTTTTTCTGCAGGAAAGCATTTTCAAACATTCGACTGCAAGATTGGCTAGAATCACTTGAAAGTATTCATTTAACCAAAACGGAATTCAAACCCGACATTTAGTTTGGAGTTGTCACCTTGGAAATTTTAGTTGACAAATCGAAACTAATCAACGGATTAGAATTCTGCTTATATTAGATCGTGTATTTAAAAACGCTTTTCCCCGCTAAAAAGTTGGAATTTAATTCGATTTTTACAAATTGACTAAGAACTTATTAAAGAAAACTTCGTCGATGTGCACTAGGTATTACAACCCAAAACTTCACTGTCGAGATACTTTAATGAAATACTGAGTAGTTTGGGCAAAATCGTAAACGCCTTTGAGCATGTAATTTCTCTGTACCACGGTTAGGTGCTCCGTAGCCTTAAGGCCACTGTATATCACTTTCTCTTAATGGGCAATTTCTACGGGAAACTGTCATGATGGATTTCGTGAAGACCGTAACGTATCTCTAAAAGATTTTTCGACAGTGAAGTTAATCATTATAAAATCTTGAACCCAGCCAGAGGAAATTTAATTTTTCGCGTGTCATCTAGAAGTCGTTAAATTTGTTAAAATCCTCATAATTACCTGTAAGGTTCTTCCAAAAATATCTTTGGTTGGGTTCCAGATTTTATGTTTTTCAACATTACTGTCTAACAATCTTTTAGAAATACGTTACGGTTTTCGAGAAAATCATCAGGATAGTTTCCCCTAGAAGTTACCATTAAGAGAAAATTTTAATTCTAGTATGAGACATGGACTTTAGACAAATCTTTCATCTCTTTCGCGAATAAAGCTCGTGGGTTGAAAGTTTGGGGATTGTGGAATTTTTCCTCGGCGTTGAAGTGAACAGTTTAGGTGTGAAGTTCTTTTGTGACGCTTTCGACGGGGTTTTATAAATTGTCTGTATTTAATCTGCTACAGTACAGTAAAGTTTGTTACCCTAAGTCAATTCAAAAAAGGGTTCTGCTTTTTGCCATTTCTTTCCTTGTAACGAATGGCGTGTTGCATCACTTCATTCTAATTTGAGTTAATATCTTCATTGTTTATCTTGGTAGATAAAACGCTACGAGAAGTTGGAGACAGTCGAAGAACGACGCAAAGCCGCCCGGGACATTTACGATAATTTCGTCATGAAAGAGCTGCTTTCACATACCCACGTAAGCCGTCTATTGTATTATGTTACCAAACAATTGCAACATGTTTTTTCCCTTCCCCGTCTGTTCTCTTTGTATACACATTTTCTTATACCACTGCTTCTATTTTCCCACAGAATTATTCCAAAGAGGCCGTGGCCCATGTACAGAAATATTTAACAAAGAATGAAGTCCCCGCCAACTTATTTGAGGTGAGTTGCCTCTTAGAAAGACCCAACAGTGGGGGGAAAAATATCCTTTCTGACATTGAACATTTTTCTCTCTTTTTCTTGGTCCAAAGCCTTACATCGATGAAATTTTCGCTCAACTCCGTGGAGACGTTTTCCGTGGATTTATTGAAAGGTAAAATGCCTCGTAGTGCAAAATATACAAATCTTTTTACCATAGCAAACTCCCCTCTAAGGGTTTTGACGCTCATTTTCGCTCCACTCATCGTCAAGTTTCTTACCAAGTTTTCCCCTAGTCGTGACATTTTGTCATGAATAGAACTCCTTGGGTCTTTTGGCTGTCCAAACACTACTTGTAGCAGCTTGGACCCCTCCATAGCTTTTCTACCACGCATGCCAGCGTATCACAAGCTGACAACTTCATTTTTTACTTAGTGTTCAGCAATTATTTCTTGCAAGTTTTTTCGATTTTTTAAATTTTTGGCTGGTGAGCTTTTTTGGAAGTTTCGCTATTACCAAGAAAGTTGGAAGTCAGCTACTAAGCGAGCTAGGTACACTGTAAGAAAAATCGATCGTTCATTGGTGGAAAATGGCACCTAAAAGAGAAGAACACAGATTGGCGCTCTTTTTCTACGAAAAGTTGATAATTGTAGCTTTATTCTAAGAATGGTAGATGTAAGCCCCAGAAATTGTTATATGTCAGTAAACATTCGTAAACTGATTTATGAGACCCCAAAAATTGGTCAAAGTAATAACAATAGTAATGGAATGCCAATTGCTATTTTCGGTAGAAATTTTGACGCACAGTTTAGTTTTATTTTGTTATTATATGAGCGACAAAATTAAATAACACTCAACATACAGTTTTAACAACAATCGCACTAAATACGTAAACGACACACATTCCACTGGAAACCGAATGATAGCATTCAGTAATACACCAACTAACTTTCCCAACAAGAATTAATGCAACAGTAAATATCAAAGCTCAACAATATTACTTCACTAAAAATAAACAGTACAAACAGCATTTAACGCAAAATTAACCGACAATGCATAGTACAACGTTTGCCAAACAAGTTCTCTCAGCGTATAAAATACAGCATTCGGAATACAACTTCAGCACAGTCACCAATACGAAATTGAACAAAGCAACCACACAAAATAAAAAAAAACTTTCAACAGTCCAACTTTAAAAACAACAGCTCCACTTTACAACAATCAAATAATATCAACGAAACAATGGACACAGCCAATCGACCCAAAATATTTATCTCTTCGTAAATCATTTCCAAAACTATGACGTCCGGTAGTACAGTTTCTCCCTAGCTTTATTAATTACTAGAAGGATGCAATTGACTTACGATAGTCCGCTAAGTAAGGTCAACCAATTGAGTCCACGGAAATAACCAAGTTTGGAAATAGACCGATTTTCTGAAATATACCAGATTTGGGACTACGTTACGACCATTCGGATAAGAATACCTAAATTAGGTAGATATTACCAAAACTAGGCAAAATTACCATCCTTTAGGGTGAGCGTACCCATAATTAGACATCAGGTACCGAATTTCTTTTAGTAGCACTACTAATTTCAGACGCTACACAGATTTCATCTCGAACATAACCCAACATGCAGAAATTGTTAAGAGAAAGAAGAAACGGTGAAACATTTAATCATGGACTGCAGAGCTTACAACACTGAGAGGAAGAAATTAATGGACCAAACTAAAAATATCCAGAACACATTTGACGAGATAATGGAAACATGATCACTATTTTATTCAAAAGGCACTCATCAAATTCGTCAAACAAACCAAAATAGATCACTTCGTATAAACAAAGGAAGTTAAAAAGTTCTAAGTAACAAAGATGTCACAAAAGAAAGCAGAAGACGATAATGTGTGGCTTTGGCAAACATCGTTCATCTTAAAAAAAAAACTAAATACAGACCCTCCTAATTCACCAAATCTTGGTACCCGTTTTTACAATGTATGGTTCGTACCCCAAGACGCAGTTCGCCCAATGAAACCTGTCAAAGATGACGATTAAGAAAACGGACGCAGTTAAATTGTAAATTGTCTCGCCACTGTGGCAGAAGCCCGAACCTTTTTTACTTGAACAAAAATCTTTCAAGATGACACCCAATATCGATCCGCCCAGTCAGGGAAGGGTTTCGTGGAAAAAGAGTGTCATCCCGATTTAAGCCCGTCTACTACTTCTCTTTCAGAAGATTTTTCCAGGTTTTATTTAAGCTGGCAGAACTTAGCCGTGCTGCAGAGACAACTTGCACTTTGATGTAACTCATTCTTTTTTCTGAGACTTTCCGTTTTTTTCTTTCTTTTCTTTTTTTTTGCTCACGTGAAGTAACGTTGGTGCTCCTGCCTAGGAAACGTGCACCCTTATTAAAGTTAAGGGTCTGTTGGGGGGTGTGGCGGCATTTTTCTAAGTATATTCTTTAGATGTATTTTATAAAGAGTTCCGGGGAGTCAATACTTGAAAAAGGCCAGGGTTCTAACTTGGGACTTGGGGGAAAAGTCCTGCAAGCATTGTGTTTTTCTGGGGGGGGGGGGACAAAATGGTGCGTGCAAAAAGGGCAAAGACGTTGAAAAGCAAAGGTCATTCGGGACAAAACGCAAATTAGATGGGTTTTGCCATGTAAAACCGGCATTTCCGACGACAGGAAAGGGCTAACAAGCCGACAAACGACAGCAAAAGATCTGAAAGTGTTTGTGACGCGAAATGAACATGTTGTATTGTGTTACTCATTGCATTAACTTAAAACGCTCTTGGTAAAAATTGTTTGCTTTCTTGTAGTGAGAAATTCACGCGGTTTTGTCAATGGAAAAACTTGGAACTCAACATTCAGGTAAAAACATTCCACTTGAAAATATGAATAGAAATTTAGGAATATTTAACGACTTTTTTAACGTAATCCAGTAGGTTTTGAATTCAAGGGTTTAATAAATAGTGTACTGGTTTATGTAAGTGGGTCGGTTTGGAAGCATTCTGTCGTAAAGCCAATATTTTTCCAGTTCAGTATTGTTTTAAGTGTCAGAGATATGTGAAACTCGCAAGTCGGATCATTTGGTTTTCAAATTCTGTAACATAAAAGCAAGTTCTTTGGCGGAATATGGCTTTAGCCATAAAAACCGGACGTTGTTACTCTCTTGTGTATAAAACTTCTCACCTTTCGTCATCGAAGCATGTTTTGAAGCCTGTAAGAGAAAAAAGTGAACTTTGACGCTCTACGATTGGAATTTTACCATCTGTAAACGTTGCGCCAGAATCGTATAATTTCGCTATGAATGGAAGTTTCGTGTTGTGCATACGTATTGTTTTTTTCTCCTCTTTTTAAATTAGAAGTTTTTAAGAGTTCAGTGCCAAAGGTGTACAGTATGATTGCATGTTCTAATTATTATGTATGGTCAACAGCTCTCGATGAACGACTTCAGTGTGCATCGAATTATTGGCCGTGGGGGCTTTGGGGAGGTGTATGGGTGTCGTAAGGCGGACACGGGCAAAATGTACGCCATGAAGTGCCTGGATAAAAAACGCATTAAGATGAAGCAAGGCGAAACCTTAGCTTTGAACGAGCGAATCATGTTATCACATGTATCGACTGGGGTAAGATTCTTGTTTTTTTTATCTTTCCTAACCCGAAAACCGATAGAAACAGACAAAAGGCGATGTGGTTGTGGAATTCTTTGTTGTAATGGCGTCTTTTCTGCGGTGGCGTGACTGCCCTGTGATAAATCATGTTATATTATTCATGTGTGTTAGCAGAAAGGAAGTTTTGAGGGAAACACGGACGGTTTACGTGTAGTTCCCCAATTAGCATGAATTACGACTTGGGGGTTGGCTGTAACTTCCGCGTGGGTTGCCCTAAGAAAGTTCCAGAGAGCGCTCTGGTAGCAGTTTGCCACGGTGCTAGGTTACACCAGCATTGTTTTTTAAACAATCTGGAGAAGAAATGGGATACGAGTTGGCTTTTCCCTAAATTAAAAAGCTCGTAAACTTCTTTGTTAACGTTCTGTCAGCAGATCGTACAACAAAAGGTCAGAACATAGTTAGATAAGTAACGGGTTCCGTAACTTTGGTGTTGCTTTCAAACTGAGACAGCGTCTCACCAGGTGGCTCTACTGTTGGCGACTGGGTAGGAGTCCAACGGTAAAAAAGTGGGAGTCTCTCTCAAAAGTTAAACTTTCAAACTTGAGAAAATGCAATAAATTTGTAAGGATTTTTTTCTTTGGAACACGGTAGCTATCGATTGAGGAAATGAAGGGAAATGAAAGTAAAAGTCAAGCTTGCAAAGTCTTTTTGCAGGGAGGGGAAGATTTGGCTTGGGCTGGTTTGCCTTTTAAGCTTGTCTTTTCATTTTAAAGCTTTTGTTTCAAGAGGCTTTGCGGCTTTGTAAGGAGCAAGATGAGATCGATCGAGAAGAGTAGGCTACTTAGGAAAGGTTTTATGATGATTTTTGCTATTCTCATTTGGGTAGGCGGATTGTCCTTTCATAGTCTGTATGACCTACGCGTTTCATACTCCAGACAAACTATGCTTCATCTTGGATTTGATGAACGGAGGTGATCTTCATTACCACTTGTCCCAACATGGGGTCTTCAATGAACAAGAAATGAGGTTTTATGCGGCCGAAGTCATATTAGGTAACAAAAGCAGATCGTTATTCGGACGAAGGAGCGAAAGTGCGGCTTAACGATTGTGGACTGAACTTGTCTGGTTGTCGTTTTTAGGGTTGGAACATATGCATCGCCGGTTTATTGTGTACCGGGACCTCAAACCAGCCAATATCCTGTTGGACGAACATGGCCACGTGCGGATCTCAGATTTGGGGCTGGCGTGTGATTTCTCCAAGAAGAAACCTCATGCTTCTGTGTAAGTATGAGTGCAGTTTTTCCCTCCCTGGGCAATCAAGCGACATTGTACTTGGGAGAGGCAGAAGAAAAAAGCCATGGAACTCCGGATCTATCAACTAATCCTTGTTAGCTGAACTAAGATGAATTCCATCCGCTCGCTCTTGCAATCATACGTTCCTACTGTTACACTAAAGCTTTTACTATCATTCTTGAAAAAGAAATTCGCCAGCTGGAGTTAGTCATAGAATTACTACTTTTCTGAATTTCATAGTGCTGCTCGAAAGTAGCGCGTTATTTTTCAGTGAGATACAGGACAGGAGAAAAAACGCGAAGATCTAAATCGTTTCTTAATCGTCACTTGGATATCGATTCAAGCAGAAATATTTCCCCAAGTGGGGAAGAAAAATAGCTGAATTTTTTCTTCGCTGAACGTAACTGCTCCGTAAACATGTTTTTTTCATGCACGCGTCGTATATTTGCAACCAAAGTGTTCAGCTACATAAAGCTGAATAGTAAATGTTCATAGTGTGCCCGTATACTTCGGGCAACTGTGCATCTAACCGTGGTATATTGGAATCACACACGAAATGGCGTCAGCGATTTTGTCAAAACTACTCAGTATTTCATTACACTATCTCAACAGTAAAGTTGTTAATTGCGATATCTAGTGCGCATCGTCGAGTTTTTCTTTTAAAAGTTTTTAGTTAATTTGTAAAAGCGAACGAAATTTCACCTTTTTTGGGAAAGAGCATTTTCAATGTACGGCCTCAGTTTACATTAAAGCACTGATTACTCAATTTATTGGCAAAAACTTAATTCAACTCCGTCGGTTACTTTCGGATTTATCACCTAAATAGTTTTCTGAAATTTCCTAGGTGGCAACTCTAAAACTAAATGTCGGATTCGAATTCTGTGTTCGTTAAGAGAATAATTCCAAGTGGCTCAGTGAACCTTGCGATAGAATGTTGGAACTTGCTTTTCTGTGGAAAATTTTAAGCTTGACACGCTTTTTATAAATTTACGAAGTTTTTTTTAAGAAAATCGCGACGATGTACACCAGATATTACGATCCAAAAGTCTACTGTCGAGATCTTCGAAGGAAATTCTGTGTAGTTGTAGCGTAATCGTAGCTTTAATCCCACTGTAATCGCCGTTCACAGTTTTCAACCGAAGCCTGTCCAGACGGATTTACAATTCGAACTTTTTTTCCCACAACTACAGCTCATTGTGTCGCCAAAGTGCTTCTTAGATTCATAATCTTCTGAAAGGAATGCTATATTACGTCATAGTTTACGATAAACCGACTCTTACACAATAAACGCGGCCATAGTACGAGAAAAACGTTCGAACTTTTTACGGAGACTGAAAAGCAACACAACAATGAATTCCTTATCCGTAATTCACGCTTTTCCTTAGCAACACTGCTTCGTCACTGTGGGTTTTGAACAAAAATGCAAATAATCGGAATTCTCCAGTGCAGTAAACGCCATAATTACCGCCCCTAAAGCGATATCATGTTTTATCCGTCGTTTTTTTTTCTCACGTAAAAATACGTTGGAATATTTACGCAATGAGAACCCACCTAAATAAATAAAAACCCACTGGTTCGGGATAGTTCCGTCATTTTTAACCTTCTGAAAGTTCCTTAGATCCCCTTAATTGGAATACATGTTCCAATTAAGGGGATAAAACCTTCCGGAAATTTCCGGAAGGTTTTATCCAATTTTAGCGGATGATAAGCACAACAAAGGTGTTTCATTCGACGTGTAGAAGGTATCTGTGGCCGAAGTAGGTTAAGACCCACTGCTGTAAACGAACGAAATAGTATATAAGTACGTTATCCCAACCCAGAAACAACCCCCAGAAGCCCTAATACTAATAACTTGCAGTTTTCGTGGGTCGAAAATAGCCAAGTGTTCCGTACGTCACGGTTTGTTTGTTCCTTGGCTAAAATTAGTTCAGCACGTTCGTCGTTTATCGTCCATAATTTTTCTTTTTGTCTCGCTTTTCATTTCGGGAATCTTTCCTATTTCCTTTTCATGTCTTGTTTCTAATTTACTTTACAGTATTTTTATGATAGTTCTTATTCTTTTTTTCTTTCAATTTTTATAGGGGAACTCACGGTTATATGGCACCCGAAGTATTATCCAAAGGCATGGCGTACGATTCCAGTGCAGATTGGTTCTCTTTTGGTTGTATGCTGTACAAACTGCTCAAAGGACACTCGCCCTTCCGACAACACAAAACCAAAGACAAACACGAGATTGATAAAATGACCCTGACGATGGTAATCAAGACTTCGTTACAAAATATACAGATTGTTCTCTCTTTGTTCACTTGTTGCGAACAAAGCTAAATCGGTCTCAGCCAAGTGATGATGGCGTTGAGACGAACGCCACTTAAAGTAAATTAATTAGTTAAAGGGTGTTTGCTTTAGAATGTGGAGCTACCAGAGAGTTTCTCAAACGAATTGCGCTCTTTGTTGGAAGGGCTGTTACAACGAGATGTTGACAAACGTTTAGGATGCAAAGGTCGAGGGTAAGTAATTGCCCATCGTAGTCTTCTTTTTATCTTCTCAGCTGGGGAGTTTTCAATTTGAAAGATGGGAAAAATGCTAAAAAGAAGTTTGATTTGTTTTGCGTAGGGCTGACGAAGTCAAAGAGCACCCATTCTTCAAAGGCATCGATTGGCAGCAAGTTTATATGCAGAAGTACCCTCCGCCTTTAATTCCACCAAGAGGAGAAGTCAATGCGGCAGATGCCTTTGACATTGGTTCATTTGATGAAGAAGATACCAAAGGCATCAAAGTAACATCTTCCAATTTTGCTTTAAGGAAAATGGAGAGCCATTTTTTATATTATTTTCCCCCCTTTCCTTGATAGTTAACTGACAAGGACCAAGAGTTGTATCAAAACTTTCCTTTGGTAATCTCCGAGCGTTGGCAAGCTGAAGTGGCTGAAACGGTTTTCGATGCCATTAATCAGGAAGCTGACAAACTTGAATCGAAGCGGAGAGCCAAACATAAACGATTTGAAGACGAAAAAGGTAATAAATAACTGACAAAAGTAGAACCCTAAAAACACGAAAATGATATCAAAGTAGGAGAAAACGCTATAATAATTATCAGGAATTTAGAAGTAATAGTTATATGTCGAAGCGTTTTTTTATAATATTATCAAGTATAAATATTAAAATAAGGTTTCAGGGTAACAGCGAAGTACTCGTCTTTCTTTAATATTATTTTTTTAGCATTTGTTGCAGGAAAAAGAAAATTCAGCGCTCAGTACTTGTTTGATTTCTGCGAAAAGTGTTTTCAGATTTCACGAATTAGAATACTTCGATGTAGGCTTCCAGCGTAAGAGCGGCACAATGTGACAGTAAGGTCTCCCAGCGAATATGTGGTATATTAGAGGCAGCCATTTGTGTTTTTTCTGCCATCGACATATTATCTGTCACATAACATGGAAGAATTGTTGAAACAACGTTAGGCGTATCGTCGCATACACTAGTTATGTCGAAGCCATTCTGCCCCTAGCGCCCCTAGCGTACAAGTAGCGTACTCAACCGACCTCAGCCTCGCTATCTTTAGAGCTGTGTCTGCGCTCGTCGTCACATGCATTATTTCACTGTGTACATTAGGGCTTTGGCCAAAGACGGCTCCAGCTTGGCTTCTCCCAGCTTTAGAGCCGTCTCAAAGCCAGAAAACCGAAAGCCAAGAGTCTGGCTTCGCAAATGGGCTGAAGCCTGGGTAGATCGTGTGACTACACGCGGTTTACGAAAGCCGAAGCCCAAAAATCTGAACTTCAGAGCAAAAACCAGAGAGAAGCCACAGCTGAAAGCAGAATTTTTCTGAGTTTGCGAAGCCATCGGCCTCCAGGAACCCTAGGATTGTTATTCAGAGGATAAAAGATATAACGTAATTCGAGAGTTTTAAATCTTGTGTTAATCAATTGTTGTAGAACTCTGATCGTTTCATCTGCGATTGTAGAAACTCAATTTTTCGTGAGCGGTGTGTTTTGACTTTGCATCTGGAGAATGTTGGGAAGCTGAAACGTTATAAAATACGAGCCGAGCCCTTAGCAGACAAATCGTGAGCCGAACCGAGCCCGTAGACGCTAGCGCCACTCGGAAGTGAAAAGATACAGTCAAGACCCACTTGAGACAGAAAACAGAAGACAAAATGAGCATTTAGAAAATAATGGCCATAGATTTTTGAGATTGTTTACGGGAAAACTTCACCTACGTTTTAACTTTAAATGAATAGGTAACATTACTGGCATTGCAGTCCTTTTGTCGCCTATTATATAAGATGTTATTCCGCATCGACAATAAAGGCGCTCAGTGATACTTACCGACCCATAAGTTTAACTATGCCGCAAAGATCCTTATGAAAGTAATTATTGATCTGCTTAGAACCCCAACAAGTTACATGAAATAGAAATACCACGGCTGGATTTCGTCAAAATCCATCTACGCTAGACCAAGGCCTTTGTAACATGTCAACAGACGGAAAATACCCGGATAGGACCTCTAATATTTTTCTTCGTCGATTTTAAACCAGCTTTCGACCTTACCCGGCGCAATATGACATATTTCAGGGCATTTTTTTTGCCGAAAAGCAATTTCCAGCATTGGGTCGCAACGTAAAAGTATTCACTTTCCGGAAACGGAATTCAAATCCAACCTTTTTGTCTTGGAGTTGTCACCCATGGCATGTCAGTAAACTATTTAGGTGACAAATCCGAAACTAGCCGACGAAGTTGAATTCCATTTAAACCCATAAATTAGGAAAACGGTGCTTTAGTGTACCTTGAGGCTGGATATTTAAGAATGCTGTTTCCAAAACTAGTTGAAATTTGATTCGCTTTAAACAAATGACTAAAAACCTTTTAAAGAAAATCTCGATGATGTTAATGAAACTTTAATGAAATTTAATGAGTTTAGTGAAACTTTAATGAATCTCGATGATTCATTAAAGTTTCACCAGACTTTTCAAGCCGAGCCATACCCGACAATCTTACGCTCAAGGATAAAAGCGTAATGTAGCGTTATGCGATAGAGATAATCCAACCCGTGTGTAAGAGATTTCCGCTTGTAAAAGACCATTTCCGTGTGAGAGAAAGTCACATAGAAGAAAAAAGCACATTTAAAAGAATGTAAAGAAAAATAAAAACAAGTAGTTGTCTATCATTTGTGACGTGCTTTTGAAAGCCGATTTTTTTAACTATTATTGTGTACATTTGAAGTCGAGGCAGTTTACTCAGTACCGTCAAACGGGGTTACTTTGAACGAAAAATTGACTTTTTCGTTCGTTTTTCCTTTGTATTTTGGCTAATTTTTGAGTAATAGCAAAACAAACAGTTTTAGCTCTGTAGAATTTATCGCAGAATGAGATAAGCCTTTCACTTTCAAATTCACTGTGAAACTCTGAGAGTACTGAATTTTCAAATTCTGTGTTCAAAGTTACCCCACGATGCGTACATCTTTGAACGCTTCCGATAAAACTTCATTGCAAGACAACGGTAGACAATGTGACTCGATTTTTTTTCACAGACTACTTATTATAGAGTATTCAACATGCCTGACTAGAAATTTTGATTGCACTTGCTTTAATTATAGTAAAAACGTGAAAAAAATTGAAAGTAACAAAAGAGAAAAGCGGTGAAACGGTATCTCGGCTAAACGTTGGTTTTGTCCCTCAATCCTCGCTTTTCTTTGCCCCTCGTGCGTTTCACACTCTTAAATTCTCGCTCTACGTTGCCTTTTCTTGTTCTTTTTTGTTTCGCTTAATTCTGGGGTTGATTTTCCATACACATTCACATGTTCAATATAACCCCCAAAGAGTTCAAGTTGGCGGGGATACTTTGAACACCGACATAGCTTGAAAACCAAAACTCGTAGCTCATTTCTGAGTTTACTAAACTCAAGACAGATCAATATGCTACAGTTTTAGTAAGAATGAATGCTTTAAGTGGTATAGTTACCTTGTGGTAGTCTGTAATCATACGACAATAGAACTTGTTAAAAAAAAGCCGCCGGCTTTCAATCGGCTGTTGGCGCGAATTGTATCAAAACAAAGGTCATATTGTGTTCTCCTAAGAAAGCCTACTCATCCCTTAAACTAACGACACCTAGACTGTTGCGTTGCGTTACGTAGTTGAGGAGCAGTAGATGGCCTACGGTTTCCCATCAAGTGTTCAATTTCACCCCGGGTGTTCAAAGTAACCCCGTTTGACGGTAGTTGACCAAATCGCGCAAAATGGCATCGTCAGATTGTAACTTTTGTGACCATTTTACGTAGGGAAAGAAGAGTTGAGCGTCAGCCGAATCATTAAAGGTTACATAATTTATGTTAGTTACTAACATAAAGTTAGTTAGTTTATGTTAGTAAATGAATTAGCCCAGGGTGAAACCGGTAATTTAAAAAAAATAGCTACTTTTTAAGCGTCAGAAGGAGACAATTAGGAGTATACATAACGATACTTTAAAAACGCAGTGCATTTTTTACGTGAAAGCCGGTCATTTACTTTTTTTTATTGTATTGCGGCGTGAGCTTAGCTCGTTGCCAAGAAACGTCTATTACACGCTTTGCAAGAAAAATCATGCGGTGAGGTCATTTTTTAATATCGGTCATTTACTTTAAAATCGGAGATAAATGTATGTAGAAACTTTTATTTTATATTGTGCTGGTTACCATTGTGTAGTATTAAGTAGCACTGTATCTATTATCCATATTTGTATCCATTTACAGAGTAAATGAATTGGTTCTTAGTTGAAAGGAGGAATAAAATATAATTTAAGGCAAACTTTTATATGAATTAACCTCATTTCTTATCCGAATTTCATGGCCTAATAAAATTTTCTTGGTAGACTCGGATTGTATTCTACATGGCTATATCAAGAAGCTGGGCGGTCCGTTTGCGTCGGCGTGGCAAACACGCTACGCCAAACTGTACCCAAATCGCCTAGAATTGTATTCAGACTCGCACTCCAATAAGCCGGAGCTCATTTTCCTGGACCAGATTGATGAATTAGGCGCAGATCTAACGACTATCAAAGGCGAACAATGCATTGTCTTGAAACTCAAAGAAAGTCGAGTAGTATTGACCAACCAGGTAAACTCACGCACCTTAGACACTTTAAAAGACTTTCATCATGCTTTTGTATAGGACGAAATTGGTTTGAAAGAGTGGGCGGGTTCGTTACGTTCGGCACACAAACTCTCCCTGGAGTTATTGGGTTCTATGGCGAAAAAGGCGGGAAAGATTTATGGTACCGAATGGGATGCCAATCACCGACATAACAGTCCCGGTCCTGGGTCAGGTCACCTGAGGTCAAACGGAAACTGAAATAATAATATGGACTTTGGGGGTCTGAAAGTTTCCCTTTTACTGGCCAGCGCAGGCGAGAAGACAAAACCCAGTTTTGTATTAATCCTCAACAAAAAAACAACTCATCTCCTCCCCCTCCTTCCCGACAACACACACTGGCATCTACAACCGCAACAATAATAATACCATTAATAATAATAACCATTATTTCTCCCAGGAAAAAGGAGAAGGCTTACAACTGTGGGATTTTGAGTGAAAGGAAACGAGAAATTGCGACTTGTACATGTTCTAGTCTTGAATGTCCCTAAATCTTTTGGAAGAAACTACACAAAAAAAAGATGGAGGGCTAGCAGTCTTTTAGACACACCGGAAAGCATATTTCTTTGACTGTAGAGGATGCTTTTTTTCATTCGTTTTGCTCCTTGGTGAAGTAAAACCCCCAGACAAAATGAAGCGTTACTTTTCGCACTTATTAACCCAGAATCAGTGTGGCGAAGCTTCCCGGTGGGGGGAAGAAATTTGCGTCGGTGATCATTTGCGTTTGGTTTTGATTAGGACGTTTGCATTACTACTGCCCCAAGGCTGGTTACAGATCAGTGTTGCGTATTTTCTGCGACTAAAACAGTATATTAAGAAGTAATTAACCGACCCAAAAAGTCTTAACATCATCTGGCAGGGAAAGAAAACGGTTTAGGGTGATTAAATTGGAAAGATTTGCCACGAGGGTGCAAAAAGGTTTTATGCGATGGGGAAAAACTGAGGAAAAGTGTTGCAGAGATTCCTGTCCCCAATGTCTGTCTCATCCCATGCCCCTTTTTAACAAATTCTATGGTGCCAATTTCCTCTGTGTTGACTTAACTGGTGACGTAAGTACCGTGTACAGTCATACTGACTACTTTGCTCTCCCCTCGTTTCGGACAAACGGAATTTTTCTTTGTTTATGTTGCATCCTGCGTCGTTGATGCTCTCATAAGTCATGTAGATAGAAAAGAAAAGGAATTTTTTTCCCTTACGTTTGTATTTTCGTCCTACGGAAAAAAAGCAAAGTTTATAATTTATTAAATCTTCAATGGCGTGGAAGTTCTTTTTGCTGCAAAGATTCCATTTTGCCTCTTCTTCATTCATACAGTGCACATTTGTGATGTGTTCTCTTTTACAACCGGGTTCCATTTCTCTTCATTATTTATATTTTCTATCCAAAACAAGTGTGTCCACTGGACTTCCGTGCTTTGAGTGTAGCCGAAGAAGTGTCTACTTTAAAGTATTTCATTGGTTGTGTCCGTTTCTAAGTTGAAAGTGACACATTTGAATGAACAAGTGGATTTGGGGGAAGAAATATAAGTTGCAAACATTCAGACATGGAACAGTTTTGTCCAATATGGTGTGAATAAAACAATGAGGCTGCGAAGAGATATGAGGTCGAGAATACGCCAAAGAACGCCGTACGGCGTGGTTGCAGGTAAGAGTAGAAGATTAATTGCATTTTAGGCAGCTGGAGTCGTTTATTTTTTATGGAAACATTACGGGATGCAATGTTCTGCATCTTTCAAAAGAGATCCGATCATTTGATCTGATGAAAGTAGTACGATAAAATGGCAGAGATCGGATGTATTTCTTTGCCGATCGTTTACCGATCAAAATCAGGCCACCTAGTGGGCATAACTTAAAAGTTTTAAGTTCGTTTTATCTTTTAATTTCTTTAAAAAATTTCGGAATTCTGGTAAGTTAAGAAATTGAGTGGGTCCGATCTGAACGGGATCTTTCCGGATCCACTTTTTTTTAAGTATTGCGGAATTTGATCGGAGCGGATCGAGGGAAGTTGACGAATGATCGGAAGTGATCGAAGATCCGCCCACAGAAAAGATCCGCAGAACTGATGGGATGAACTCGTAAGAACCTGTGAATATAGCTGGAATTTTGAACGACAAAAAAGTAAAATACAGTGCAACCCGCTTCTTCGAATAAGCTCGGGACCGGACGGACAGTATTCAAATATGCGGAGTATTCAGATATCCGCAGTTGCCCTTACAGGATGTAAAAATATAGGTATTCAACGAGGTGATAGTCCTGGTTTCAAATAATAATAAGTCAACTTTGAAGCAATTTTTTTTAAATCACGATTTACGCTGTTTTGCGTTCCTATATTTCGCATTGTGCAAGAATGTCGTATTTAATGTCAAATTTAAGTCGTATAACTGTTAATGTCTCTCACAACCCGTGTTATCTACAAATCGGCGAACGATATCAAAACATTGCCTGCAAAGCGGACGCTAAAGATAATAGAGATGAATTGCAGTGTTCCCTTACTGGTTTCCAGATCATTTCCAATGGTGGCCATATTAGGAGTCGTTTTCGTATCGGAGGTTTTGTCGAAAGAGTATCCCGTCGAAAATAATGTCGAATCCCGAACAATTTCATAGAAAAATTTCAAAGAATTTACATTATTATGGTAGTGCGATGACTAACAGAATAGAACAAGACAAGAAATAGAAACTTTAACTGTGCTGAGTGAGGTGTAATGGGCTACGGTGCACCTAAAGGACGGTATAGGGGGATCACATGCTAACCGGTGTCAGTAATTTCGTCAAAACTGCTTAGTATTTCATTAAACAATCTCGACAGTAAACTTTTGGATCATAATATTTAGTGCATATCGTCGAGGTTTTTGTTCAAAACTTCTTCGTAAATTTGTACAAAGCGAGTAAAATTTCAGTTTTTGCTTCTGCAGAGAAGCAAACGTTTCACCGCAAGGTTCAGTAAAGCCTCTTAAACAATGTTCATTTAACAAAAACGGAATTCAAATCCGACATTTACTTTTGAAGTTGTCGCCTAGGAAATAAAAACTTTTTAGGTGATAAATTCGAAACTAATCGACGGATTTGAATTTCGCTTTGCCAATAAATTCCTAAACGGTGTTTTACTGTACAGTACTCGGCAAAAAAAACGGGCCAAACAAACCGCCCAATGCTAACGTCCCACGCCACTGGGGGAGGAAGCCTTGCGGGTCAAAAACGTTCGAAAGACGAAAAAGTGGGACACCGCTCGCGCAACTGCCGTGGCGGTAGCATAGGGAAGTTTTGTGTGGCCCGTTTCTTTTTGCCGAGTACTGTACCTTGAGTTCGTAGATTTAAACATGCTTTTTCCAAAAAAGTTGAAATTTGATTCGCTTTCCACAAATTTAGAAAGAATTTTTTAAAGAAAACCTCGACGAGGCGCACTAGATATTATGATCCAGAACATTACTGTCATTTGTATTGCATTTCTCATAACATTTGTCTGGTCAATAGTTCATCGGTTCAATAGTTAAGGCAGGGGAAATGTTAAAACAATCGCAGCAGGAAGCTCTACAACGCACTTGCTATACGACTTGCACCCCAAATAAAACATACGGGAGAACATTTTAGCAAAAGACGTCGAATAAATGACCAACTAAATGTCATCGGCAACTTTTAATCGCGTTTCGCAAAATTCGGCGAAATACGTAAGCATCCGCGGGATGACGTCAGCACTTTCAAAGGTAACCTACCAAGAAAAGCAGCGTTAGTGTGAATTGAAGTCAAAATCTCCCAACAAGTTTGTATACTTCTCCTTTGCTATCAATCTTGAACTGTGATGTATTGACTAATGTTAGCGGAAAAGCATAAAATCTAATTCCAAACGTTGTCATTGCCCACTTGTTTATCCGCATATGAATTTCTTGCATTTCGGTTTCACTGAGTTCGCTTCTCCCCTCGTTGCAAACTCTACCAAGAAACATATTGCACAATTATAACGTTCAGTCTCTTTACGGTGGAGGAAACACTTAAGGTGCAGCCAGACTAGCGGTTTTTTCGGCAAACCGGGTGGTTTTCGGCACATTTTTCATGGTTTTCGGCACATTTTTCATTTATTTCATGGTTTTCGGACGGTTTTCGGCACATTTTTTGGCACGGGCATAAAATGTGCCAAAAACCATCCGGTTTGCCGAAAAAAACCGCTAGTCTGGCTGCACCTTTACTCGTCGAAAACTTTCCCCAAAACTTCTATTGGAAACCTTAAGGCCACTGTATACCGACTTGCCTTATTGACAAATACACGGGGAACCTTTTGAATGACTCTGCGTTTACTGCTAAGTTATTTTAAAACATTTCCTGACAGTAAAGTTTAGGGTAACAAGACCTGCAATCTGATATTATTACATTTCAGAAAATGTTGACAGTTAATTTGTAATCGCTCGAGAAATTTCACTGATTTTTTCAAATTTCGAAATTTGAAAATTTCGCCATTTCAGATTCTCCGTACTAATAATTAAAAATTTTCTGTGCAAGAATACTTCCGAATTTTCACGTGTTGCAAGGGTGGCAGCACCATTTAGAAGCTAAAATTTCGTAAATCTTGTGAACCATTTCGCAAAAACTATTGCATATTTTTGAAAAATTTTTGCACAGAACATTTTTTATTATTAATGCGGAGAATCTGACTTGGCGAAATTTTCAAATTTCAAAATTTGAAAAAAAACAGTGACATTTCTCGAGCGATTACAAATTAACTGTCAACATTTTCGAAAATATAACGAAGTCAGATTCCAGACACTATTATTCAAAACATTACTGTCAGGAAATTTCGTCAAATTACTTAGCAGCAAACGCAAAATGATTCACGAGGTTTCCCATGTTATTTGTCCATAAGGCAAGTCAGTATTCAGTGGCCTTAAGGTGAATTTGGTTTTCTGCTCAGCCCTTTCGTAAGTTAAATCAACCGTCAAGCCCTGCTTCCGAGGAAGCCAACTGATGCATCCAGCCGAGATTCACTTCGTTTCTTCAGGAGGAAAGGTTACCGAATGAATGCAACAGTCAAAAACGGCTTCAAGCTCCTTGCGAACTTTGTCTTTGGCTCGTCCTCTGGCTAGAAGAAAAGGCAAGTGCGTGTGGGGTTCAGATCTTCGCGAAGAAACGCCCCCAAAACGAAACCAATAACTTTCTATCGATTCATGCACATTGAAAGTTCTTACTCGACGATATCCACAGTTGAAGCATAGGAAATCGTAACGCCCTGGTATACTAGCCGTTCCTTCTCAGGAGTTCTTTTCTCTACATCTGTGATAACTTATCTTCAGAGGAACTTCACGCATTGGATTATTTCCCATTTCTTCACAAGGAGCAATTACCGCGCTCAGTGTCATATCTTCCGAAGTATCCAGAACGTTGCTAGCAATGCCGAAGCATAACAAATTTTGATATCGCTTCAGCGCAACCGAGGTGTACTCGAAGTTATGGAGTTTAGTCACTCGATAAAAGGACCACGTCTTCTTGACCAAGTCTGCAAGATAAAAAAAACGTAATTTTTTAATAGGACTTTAAACATAATGGCAGACTACCATCGACGATATCGTTGTTGTTCCGGACAAAATGTCCGGAATGGTACAATAAACCGACGTTGACTTCTGGAAAGTGAAAGTCGATCATCCCAACTCTTAGATCTACGTTGGGACGACGTCCCTTTTTTACCCCCTTTTTTAGAAGAGGAAACATCAGTTGGTGTTCTTTCTCTTCTGGTTTCGCTGCTTGCGGCATCAGAAAAGTACCATGTCCTTTCCTGAATCGATCTTGAAGCGATTCAGTGAAGTTGTTGGTAAGAAAAGTTTGTGGGTTTTATACGATACAATTCTCTTTCTATATTTTCATTATCAGTTACCTTTGTTCATTTCTGTTCTACATGTGCGTGCTTCATGGGTGCTAACGTCTACCAGATTGGCACTCTGTTTTTGTTTCATTTTATTTTGTGTTAAATTTAGGGAAGGAAAATATTGTGCGAATTTCACTAAGGAATATGCGTCTAATTTTCAATTTGTAATAGGCTGCGCACCTCCGCCTACAGCGTATGATCCAAAGATGCCTAGTTCAAATCAAGCTCGATCTGTCGATAAAAAGTCCGTTTCGAAGCGGACATAACGGTTCAGGATGCTGGAAGTAGCGAGGACTTGAACTTCCTGGCACCTCTGTCGAGGATTCGATCAAAGTCTGGCACATCAATCGCTTCCAACCACTCCACTTCATCAGCTTGTGTAAGAAGAACACCTTAAAATACTTTATAACCTAATGACACGACCCTTTCGTTTTCTACAGGGTAAATCAAAACCGACTGCCACTGACCATGCGCAGTGCAACAAGAAGATCGCCGAGAAAGAGCTCAGACCAGTCCTAACAGAAATAACTGTACTAGTTAAACAAAACTCGCAGTTGGAGGAGAATCGTCACAAGTAAATATAATAATATACGAACTTAAAGATAAATTCATCTTGAATCTTATCCCTTGAAAAAATCTCATAGTTACTATGAAAATGTTGGCTCATTAATTTAGATCGGAGGAAATGCGAATTAAAGAGAATCAAGTTAAGGAGCTCAAGGTCCAGTTGGCCAATCCGCGTTCAGAGTATGAAGACGAGCAAGTCAAGTGGGAGGAATTGAAGCAAACGCGAGATGAAATCCGTCAATTGAGCGAGGAGCGTTTTGGTCACCAACCACGAGGCGATGATCGCCGAGCTTGAACGGCTCAACGCGAATATTGCTGATTTTAGAGAGAACCTGGCAAGTCCCACTCAAAGTAAGATTTTTAATTATGACAGTTGGGCAAATTAGAATTTTCTGGTGTCTTATAGGGAAAAAGCGGAAGCACCATGTGTGTACAATCTGTCAGAATTCCTACCGTAGGAAATGGACGTTGCAATGCCATATGCGGTCACATAATGACGATTTTATCAAAGTAAGACAGTTTTGAATTACGCTGTGCGTAGACATCAGACTAATCTTGGAATGGCTTTCCTAGTGCCCCCTGTGTCCTTTCGCCTCCGTGTATTATTCTAACTTTCTGAAGCATATGAGAAGACTGCATCCAAATGAAATGCTGGCAGAAGCCGAAGCGGAAGAACATGCTGATCAAGCTAAAGCAGGTAAGGGCAATTTACTTGTCTTGTCAGTGCATTAATTAATCACGGATTGTTGCTAGTAGCGAATGGGAAAGGGCTGGTGTAGAGATAACTGCTCAGAACCCTCGTATTCGTACCTGCAAATATTGCCTTAAAACTTTCGAGACGCAACGCAAGTTCTCGCACAACGTTTAGTATTGATAAATAATTGCGATTTCTTTTTTATTTACAGAACATCATGTATATCGTGTGCAAATGCGACCTACGTAATTATCGACATCTCGGATGCCTTGAATTTGCTTGACGTTTTTTGACCGAAGTTCAGTGTTGAACTTCGCAACAGCCTTGAAGTTATTGGTTATAGTTATTTGGGGATAAAATTTATTCATGATCATACTTGCCTTTAATACTGCCTTTAATATTGAAATCTTTCTTAATAAACATTTGAATTAAAGTCAAATAGGTAACATTCCTCTGCGTGCTAAAATCAGGGATTTGTTTTTTCAAAGCTGAGTAATGTACAAAAAGAAAACTCCAAGACTACAGGTACAAACGAAATCCCGGCATTACAGAAGCATTTTTTTCACATTTACTCTAGTCTAGAAAAAAAGGAAGGCTTTGGATGAACACTCGTCCAAGCGAGGGACGTTATCCAACAGAACAAGAATTTTCTTTGACTTTAGAGAAATTGTAAGGTAATTTATGAATTAAAAGCAATTCTGTGATGTATTCGTTGAAAATACTAGGAGAACTTGTACACACTTTTGATTAATCCTTAAATAGAACAACTACTTTTCATGCTTATAGGCTTCCCTTTGAATAGCATGTGGATCTTGTGAAATTCCAGAAGTATAACAGCAAGCTCATCAGGTTGGACAGGGCAATCGCAGTTTAGTTTGTCATTCGATTGTGAAATTTCAGTCTAGAAAATTCAAACATGAGTAAAAATATCACCTGATAAAACTGTTGCACTCTCCTATCATTACTGTTACGTTACCACTTCGTTTTAATGCAGCCAATTCTTAAGTGTGTAGGGTCACTAAGATTCGATTCATATGACCCTGACGGAAGTAGGAATATTTGGAATAACATGATTTGGTACTCGTATTATTATTGTTTTATTTATTTGTTCTCATGTGTGTGATTTTTAGTAAACCCAAATCTTAGCAAAAGATTAAAGAGGTTTACTCATGCATGTTTCGAAGAATGCGTCGAGTACCCACTAGTGCTTTTTTTAGCAGTTCGCTGGCTGGAGGATGGCCCGGGAGGATCTTTAGGGTTTGGTTAAAATCTTCCTTTATCGTACACAACGTCCCCATTACGACTGGATTAGTTTTGGTCTGTTCAACATCGTGCTAGTCTCAATTGCAAGGTCTTCATATGTGGAGATCTCGGCATTTTCGTATGATATTTGAATCATCTGGGAATGCGGTCTATTTGTTCTTATTATTCATCAATTACTAATACTTTTAAATAATAATGTTAGTTATTATGTATCAATTATAAGTGTTAGTATTGTCTTTTATAAAACGTTATAAATATGCAAACTTCAACCGTTATTTTGTATGCGTATATTTTTGTCGATAAGTTACATAGAATTCAATAGTTGAACCTTGCATCAGAATGGACAACTGGATGTGTACTCTGGCTTCTTCTCGACACATTTTTTTCTTGTCCCTACGTGAAATATGAACTCGTCCGGCAAGTTTCCGTGTATACAGTGTCAAAGGCACCTTTGCATCTAATATCCTTTGCCAGAAGAACCACCGTGACCGCCACCATAGCCGCCGCCGGATCCAGCACCGGCACTACCGTACGCAGCGCCAGTTTCTTGGTAGGACACTTTCGGTACAAAACCAGACTTTCCAGATACAAAATATTCGGTTTTCTGCAGGCGTCCGTCGGGCAAGTGAACGTAATAAACGCCTGGAAAAGTGACTACTAAACCAAGAGTTCGAAAGTAGTTTGGTTAAAGTACCTTTAGTAGAATCGCCGTTCCTGTTTTCATTATGGCCCATGTTTACGTAAGATTTCTGATCGGAAACGTCGTATCCGAAATTATACGATGCTGGTGCCTGTTAAGTGTTGCAAAAAAGTAATTGATTTTAACTACAGCAAGCGATTTGACAAATAATCTTATTGCAGCAATTACATAAAAGTTGTGGCTGTCGTCGTGTCCGCCCCCACCGTTATGGCTACCAGCACCGTAACCGCTTGCGGCGGCATACACCAACAGTGCGCTGAGTACGAAGGCGACCTACGGAATTAAAAAAGTAACATTGAAATTTATCAAAAGCTCACTTCGTTTTCTAGTATTACCTTCATTTTCTTAATATTTTTGAACTTTGAGACTGAGACTTGTCAACTGCGGGACTGCTCTCTCTTAGTTGCTCTTGCGTCCCTTTTTATATCTTCGCGATTGGCACTTTCGGTTGAGATTTCTGATTCCAAGTGAAAGGTGTAATTTACTGGAACCGACTGATTGTACTGGTATTGTTCCGCTCTGTGTTTTATGGAAATCGACTAGAATACCTTCTCTTTTGCCACCATTATTCAAGCGTATAATCTTCACTTTCAACTTTAGACTTTTTTCGCTGTCAGGCCGATGAAACGGCAAAAATAATCGTCTCTAAGAGCGAATATTTTCTGAGACCTTACCGTGCTCATAAACAACACTCCGTCCAACCCTTTCGTTCTCAAGACGCTCTGGTTTGCAAATACTCGTAATTGTGGACTTGTAACCCCCCACACAACTTCAAACACGAAGGTTTCGTCCTCACGTGGATTGTTTCTGTAAGGTGTTCAGTGAGTCGGTGTTCCGTATCTTTTGAAAAAATCCAGATCCGATCCGATCATTTGATCGGATCGGATCGGTGCTGTTGTGTAATTGATCGGATCGATTTTTCTTCGGAAAATGAAACATCTACGACTTCTGACGGCCGTAAAATTAATTGTCGAACAAGCAAAAGCGCTTTTCGGGTTAAAAAAGTAAAAGTAAGTTTTCGAAATAGCAGTAGCAGTCGACAATGCACCCGCTAGATGGCGCGGGTAGACAAAAAGCCGCAGAAGAAGATAGCTTGTGCCGAACGTGTATTAGAAGTGGACTCGCGTAGTTGACACAGGCAGCAGAATTTTACTGGTTAATTTGAAATATTATTGTAGTATTTTGCATTTTGTTTCCTTGCAATTCGATGTTATTTACCGCTGCACTTGAAAACAATACGGGGAAAAAATCGTAAAAGGATCGGATCTTTGATCGGATCGGATCGGAAAATTTCTCGATCCGGACGGGATCTTCTAAGAATCTCGAAAGAACGGATCGGATTGGATCGGCAGAGCTTGACCAATGGTCGAGAAGGATCTGGATCGGCCGAAAAACAAAAGATCTGGAACACTGCAGTCAGTACTCACACCATGCAGTCGTGACTCACTGAACAATTTCCGAATGCATAAAAAAAGAAAGCAATTTTTTAAAAAATATTTTAAAAAATCAGTTTACAGAAGCAATTTCCTATGCATACGAAGCCTATTGTCTGCTTGTGTAAATTTCGAGTTAAGACTGAGCAAATAGGCCTACTGTACAAAACATGGCCCTTTCATACAATTTAATAGTATTCCATAGAAAACATTCGAACATGTCACGGAAAATTCAAAGTCTATCAACTTATGCTCAAGTCCAGTTTGAAAAGCAATTTGGCTGGGAGTCTCTCTACTCAGACACTCGCGTGTCAAAAGTACTCCTTTCGAGGCTAATTTCGTCCCAGTGACACACATTGAACCAGAACTTAATTGTCTGTTTATTGTCCAAAGTCCTGCCGTCCCTTCGTAGTTTCAGCTTGTCTTGTGTGTGAAGTAGGCGGTTCGTCAAGTCATTAGTTGATTAATGAGCGTAACGCTAGAAGACACCCTTTTCGTCAATGTCAAACGCTGCTGGGTCATGTAAGGTCAATTTCTTGGCCTGTGTCCAGGCTGGCTCTACATGACACTTCAAACTTGCAAACCTCCCCGTTTAAATATCCCTCGCCTTGTAATCCTATCCTTTCTTCTCCGCTACCCATCCACCCAGAAAAACGTGGGCGGACATCTGAAGATTTCACAGACAATGTTAGTCGTTACTTCTGAATCAGATCCCCAGTCTAAAATTTCGGCGCTGCATACAGTTCATTTAGGTCTCAATTTCACGTCTCTGTAATCCACATAACAATGGATTCTGTTACGCGCAAGTTTAATTGGTCTTTAATGCATTTCTTTCTACTACGGACCTTACAGAATGACCTCAATAAAATTGAGCAATATTCTAAACGTCTTCCATTTCCAAACTTGCGCTTCCTTTCAGGAATCTTAATTTAATATTCGTATGAAGTCGGGCTTTAAAATCACGCATCTTTGGATCTCATATCTTATCTGTCTTAAGCTGTGCACACTGTAAGAAAGATCTACCGTTTAGTGGTGGAAAATGGCACCTAAGAGTGAAGAATCCAGATTGGGCTCTTTACCCAAAGTCAATAAAGGTAGTTTTATCTTAAAATAGTAGATGTAAGCCCCAAAAATCGGTACATGACAAAACCAAAAATTGGTCAGGTAACACCGTAAACTGACGCATGAAAGTGTCAAAATCGGTCCTCAAAATAACCATAATAAAGACATGCCATTTGCTATTATTTTGAAAAATATTTGAAGCACAATTACTTCTAATTTTTTATTATTTGCTACAATATTAAAAACATTCAACGCATTTAAACATAAACGACACATACACAATGCAGACTGAAGAATAACACTCAACAATACATAAAATAACTTGACAAACAAATAATAATGTAAAAGTAAATGTCAAAGCTCAGCACTATTACTTCAGCGAAAGTACAAAGTATAACAGCGCTCAACAAAGCAAAATTAACCGACAATGCGTAGTATAACATTTGCGAACAATTCTCCAAGCGTATAGAACACAACACGCAGCAAACAACTTCTACAAATTTACCAAGAAAAAGTTGAACAATACCAACCATACAAACACAAAATACTTTCAACACTTCAATTTTAAAACGACAGTTTTATATTACAACAATCAAGTGATATCCGCAAATCAATACACAAAGGCAATTGCCACAAAATATATAGTTAGCTTTGGTCCTTCATAAATCATGAAGAGTGCAAAACACAAACAGTTTGGAAGGTTTCGCAAAGCTAATGACGTCTGGGAGTAGAGTTTCTCCCTAGCTCTGTTAATTACTAGAAAAATACAGTTGACTTGTGCTAATCTAAGTAAGGTCAACTGAACTAGGGAAGGGAAACACTTCACTAGTTCAGTGAACTAGTTCAGCATAGCAGTTCAGGGAACTAGTGAAGTTTGGAAATAGGTTAACGATATTTGAGAAATATACCAGATTTAAGAATGTGTTACGAATATTTGGAAGAAGAAGAACAAATTTAGAGACATATTAACAAAACTGGGCAAAAACGACCGTCTTTTTATGTGAATGGACCCATATTTAGATATGAGGTACCGAAATTTAGTAGCGACTTCTTCTTTTACGAATTTCTTTAAAAAACAAACAACTTCTTCTTTTACGAATATATTTGGATGAAGAATAAAAAAAGTTAAATATTAGCAAAACTGGGCAAAAACCACCGTCTTTTCAGGCGAGTGGACCCATATTTAGATATCAGGTACAGAATTTTAGTTGCGACTTCTTCTTTTACCAATATTTGGATGCAGAATACAAAAAATAGTGAAATATAGCAAAACCGGGCAAAAACTACCGTCTTTTTACGTGAATGGACCCATATTTGGACATCAGGTACCGAATTTTAGTAGCGACTTCTTCTTTCACGAATTTCTTTAAAAAACAAACAAACTTCTTTTACGAATATTTGGATGAAGAATAAAAAATAGTTTAATATGACCAAAACTGGGCAAAAACTACCGTCTTTTTAGATAAGCGGACCCATATTTAGATATCAGGTACCGAATTTCTTTTAGTAGCGACCACTAATTTCAGACGCTCATTATTCACCAAATTTGCGTACCTGTTTCTACTCTATGCGCCGGCTTAAAGCTTTGGAAATCATTCTAGTTACCAAAGACAGCTAACGCTATTTCGGGAAACCTTGCCAAAATTCATGCTGTGAGAAGGAAAAGCAAGTTGGGTGATCTTTTCCGGGCTAGTGGGTCTCGGGTATCATGTCTTTTGGACTGCAAGGAGTACACGTGATACTGGGCGATGCGAGAGGGAATTCGTTGTGGTACCCAGTATCTACAACACTCCGGCAAAGATAGTATTTCACACTTGGAAGCCTGCGAGTGATTAATTGGGCTATTCTACTCTCACCAATTTTGTTTCCGAGTTTAGGTTCAAAGGTCAAATACCGTGTCTTTTTTGTCTTTTTCTTCCTTTTAGGGAGGCTACTCATCGATCTCTTGACACCCTCCAAAGTCCAGCAACTGTTAAGAGCTGATGTACACATTCGAACACATATACACACATACACACCGAGAGCAGAGACAGTCTACCCTTTTTTTTCATGTCAATCTTGCTTCCCTTTTCACCCTCTTCTGCGTTGCTTTTCTTTAGGGAGCTTCAGGCTTGCATGGGAGATTTGTCCAAGCCTTCTTCTCATTTCATTTCCAAGCAGGAAGCTAATGGAAACCGACAAGGATGGTATGTGTGTCTTTGCCTAATTTGCCAAAGACCCCCGTCACCCAAAAAATACTAATGTTTCAAGTGTTAGGTCAATGAGTGACCTTTTCCGGGTCCGGGGGTAGTAATTCACTAGGGAGGGGGTTAAGCGACCAGAAAAAAAGAAGAAAAAAAAGGAAAAAGGAAAAAAGAAGCTGCAAGCCTTTGAAAGTTTCCCAAAGGGGCCCAAAAGGGCCATGTGGGACACTTGTGTGTGTTTTAAGACGAGGAAATGGAGACGTAATGACACGGGACCCTCATTATTTATGAGGCTACCAGAAACGTATGGGAAGTTGTTGCTATTTCACCCCCTGCCAAAAGGAAACTAACCCAGTGGGTGGCATATAGGAAGTTCCGTTTGGCGTGTAAGCCCCCCCCAAAAAAAAAAAAAGAAAAGGTGAAAAATCTTTCCAGGGAGCGTTTTGTTCTAACTAATTTCTGCAGCTTTGAAGCAGTAATTTACATGGAACCCTGCGGCTGGGGCTAAGGCCCGAGAAAGTGAGCTTGAACAGAATCCAAGACTATTGTTTTTTATCTTGACAAATTGAAATTGCCAGAAATCCAAGTTCAAATCAAAATCAAAGTCCAGACGAAAAAAGAAGTGAAATCCAAGACTATTGCTTTTTATCTTGACAAATCAAGATGAAAGTCTTCATACAGCCAGAAATGCAAGTTCAAATCAAAGTCAAAGTCTAGAGGAAAAAAGGAAGTTATGGCCCCGGTATACACAAACCTCTTATGGACGAATAACACGGGGAGCTCTAAAAAAGGCTTCTGCGTAGTGCTTAAGTATATTTCAAATCAATGCTTGCAGTAAAGTTGTCTTAATTGATATCTAGTGCCTATGTTTGAGATTTTTTGAAAATATGTTTTTATTAAATTTAAAACCTATAGGTGATTTTTTTCAAATTTTGAAATATTTGAAAAAATAAGATCTGGGTAACAGGAGCACTAGATATCTTCTCTCAACATTTTTTTTATGAAAATACGATTCAAATCGGATGAGTAGTTTTTACGAAATCATTACTTAAAATTTGATAATTCTAATAATGGTATCGTAAAAACTACTCGTCCGATTTGAATCGTATTTTTACCGAAAAATGTTGAAAGAAGCTATCTTGTGCTCTTGTCAGCCAAATTTTATTTTTTTAATATTTCAAAATTTTCAAAAATTCACCTAGAGTTTTTAATTTAATAAAAACATATTTTCAAAAAATCTCAAACATCTCCCTGTCGAACTTTCCAAAAAATGAGCTTTCAAATCCGCCCTAAAATTCGCTTTAAACGGCAATAGGCGAAAGCCTAAGTCAGTTTAAGAAAAAAAAATCGCTTTTGTGTTTAAGCCCTTTTCATATCAATTGCAAATGGCTAGCTTTCAAATAAAGTTCAAGTTTAAATCAATGAAAAAAGAGCTTCTCAAAAATCTCAAGTCTTTTCTAAGAACCTAAAAAAAGTCAAAAAGTCTTAAACCGGACTTAAGTCTACGCTGCACCTCATCGTAGTATAAACAAATCATAAGCTAAACGCCGTCAGCAATTCTGCTATAAGTGTTCAGTATTTAATTAAAAAGTCTCAACAGTAAAGTTTCAAATTTTAATATCTAGTGAACATCGTCGAGCTTTTCTTTAAAAAAATGAGTCTATTAGTAAAAAGCGAATCAAGTTTCAACTTTTTTTCCCACAAAAACGTTTTTAAATGTATGGACGCCAGGTGCACTACAGCACCTTTTGATTTATTGGCGAAAACGGAATTCAAATCAATCGATTAAATTCGGATTTATTACCTAAACAATTTTCTTAAATTTCCTAGGTGATAGCTCCAAAACTAAATATAGGATTTAAATTACGTTTTCATTAAAAAGAAAACTTTCAAGTGGCTCGACTGAACCTAGCGATCGAATATTCAAAATTGCATTTGTCTAAAAAATAGTTGAAATTTCACTCGCTATTCTATAAACTTACAAAGAACTTTTGAAAGAAAATCTCGACGATTTAAACTCCATACTGCAATTCAAAACCTTACTATCGAAATTAATTGAGGAAATACTGCAAAATAGCCTTAAGTCCACCTCAAGTCGAAATCAGCCCACGTCAGCATTGAACCCTGTTGTCGTTTGTTCCTGGTCTGGGGCAGAAATGATCCCAAGCTAGTCCCACTCAAGTTATCCCACACTGTAAAAAAAAATTAAATTTACAATTGCAGTAAAAAATTATAAGGACTTTACTGTAAAAATACTTCAAAAATGTATTTCTCTAACAAATTCGTGGTTAAAAAATCAGTTTTGTAAGTATTTTCCCAGTGAAGTCCTTGTATTTTTTTGCTGCACAACGAATCATTGTAAATTCTCAAAATATTTTTTTACAGTGCAAGATCTCTGGCCCCAGCTTCTGCTTTGATTTTCCCATCAGTGACCCATTAGTTCCATTTAGATTGGGAGAAAAGCCGTTGTGAGAAAAAGACCGTTTGGGTTTAACTTTGGGGGCGTGTATGTATATGTATATATGTACAGGGGAGTATAGCCTTCTGTTGTTTACGTGGAAAGAAGATGTTGTGGAGGCGGAGATGGGGGATGCTGGGCCGTGTCTGTCATCTTGACCGACCGCAGGCTGCTTTGGGAGAAAACCAGAAGGAGTACACATTGGCAACAAGGATTTTCCCATCTTTTTTTCTGTTCTTTTCTGGCTGGATAGGGTGTTAGAGTGTAAACTCAATGGACCTGACAAACTTTGAGTCAACGTTGCGTTGTAGACGAGGTTTAGTCCCAAGAATTTCGTTTGGGTTACGTTACTAACCGCGACTTGGGGGTTGGATTTTTAAGCATTTCCAAGACGGCTGTTGTTATGGAGGGTCTTTTTTTCTGGTTTTTGTTTCGGCTGCTGTGTTCTAATAGAATTGAAGGTCCGTGTTTTCGCTGAGGGGTCAGGGAGTTTTCGGTTGGGGGGGGGGGAGGAAGAAAAAGCTTATATGGCCACGTGGCCGCCAAACGACTTGATGACATGGCTAATGGTAGTTAGTTTGCCCTCTTGATTCCAGGGTTGAGCGATGTGAAAGATTATCAAGCACGCGTTTGGTGGGAAAAGGGACTTTTCAGAAGAAATAGCCTTACGCAGCTTCTCGCTTCGCTCTTTGGGGGGATGTTGTCCCTTTTCAATAAAAGCCAGCGTCTGGCCTAGTGCGTAGAGCTTGGATTTTGTGGACGAATTCTTAATGACTGTCGTCGTAGAAGTTTTAATAACGGTATGAAGAGCATCTGTGGCGAGCTGAAGCGGAAAAAGTACAATATTTGTAATATATTTCGAAGTATTTACAATCTATTTCTAAGTATTTGTAATTATATGTATAAGTATATGCTTAATATATTTCTAAGTACAATATTTGTAATATATTTTTAAGTATTTCTATCATATTTATGAATATTTCTAAGTATCTATAAATGGAAGTATACAAGATGGCCAACGTTTCAAATTTTGTCATTCATTCCCAACACATGAGTTCTCCATGTGGAATTTACAATCGAACGTCTTCCTTGCAAGGCGTTTTGTATAGCAATACGCCATTTTTGTGGAAGGATCTAAAGTTTTATGAGATCAAAGCTTAAGTCTCTCATCGGAATAGTTCTAAATTATTCGGGTATTGATGCACAACATTTAAAGCTATTTTACGAGAAAATGAAAGGGTTTCGAGACACTGAAAGTAATCCTTAAGTGTTAGCTAAATTTACAAATATCAAAAACCAAAATGCTCCCGACGGAATTACCACTTTTGCCTTTGGCATTTACCACTCAACATTTCTCGACGTAATCTTGACAGTGAAGTTTTTATTCAAAATCCTTAGAATCTTACGAAAAAGATATCTTTGAAAAAAGATAAATTTGATTTATAATTGTTTAATGAATGTTTCTGCTTTTTTCCGATCATTCTGAAGTTCGATACTTCTTCAACGATCGATTCTAGGTATTCTGAATTGTAAAATGCTGTTGTTTAAAAATTTGCTCAAGTGCCGTTTAAAAGTGTCGCGAGACTAGGCCAATTGTGCTTTAGCCAATATTCAAATAAATTCACTGTGTTACAAAGAATCTAACCACGGATTTCGGTTTTCGACTCTTCTTTTACTACAGCTGTAGGTAAAATTTACAGAACTGGTAGTAATCCAACAATAAAATTGGTCGTGGCTAGCTTTGGCCACGTCCTCATGATATACTTTTGCTGCAGAAGACTCAACAATGAATTCTGAAATGTACTACCTGTTGTAGAACTTTCTAAAAAATACTCTAAACACAGATTTGATTTATAAATGGCTTTGCGATTTGTGATTTGTATTGCGCTACTTAATCAGTGTACAAATTTTCGAATGTTTTTTCACTGCTGGAACAAAGCTTCACTCGAATGTGTCGCTCAGAACTGTCTAACAATGGCCTCCGTCCGTGATGTAGGAATTAAGTCATACTGTCTTACGTTAGTAATCAGTTCTCCAGGGGTGTGGACCTTTGCAGGCGTAAAGTCATTCAGTGAATGAATTTTGCAAGCAGGATTGATTGTTCGAACTACCTGAGCTGGGGTAAATCACTAAAAATTAACAACGCATTTCTTTGCCAGAAATGCTCATTGAGATCCGCCAACAAATTAAGCGTACTAAAAATAACTAGCGTACGTAAATAAATTGAGTAAAAAAAGAATTGATACTAAGCAATCTTCGATAAAAAAGTTCGTGAGAAGCATTGGCGTAACTTCCAAGTGAATCACTAGTACTAGACTTTACCATGATCAATGTTCGGTCCATTTTTCTTTCTTTTCTTCTTATTGTCTTCCGCGGGTTGTCTAATTGTTTTGAAATGGTTCCTTGGGGACCCCTAAAAAAAGAACCAACACATTGAAAACCGCCAAGTCAGGTGCAGCGTCTGTACTATTACTCCTCCCCCCTTGCTCCTCCCGCGGTCGTCTCATCTTCCTAACGACTCACGCCGGCAGGAATGCGCTTCTAGGGTGTCATTTTTTCCCCTCTAAATCTTTCTTTCTTTCGCTCTTTCGCTTGTGTACGTGGATGGGTGTCACTCTTAAAACTTTCACTTACGCTTCCGGTTATATACAGTTTGACATTTTCCTTGCAAAAATTTCAGCCTCTTTTCTCCTCTCTCTTCGCTCTGGCTCTCATCTCAGCCTCCTTGGCTTCTTCTCTGGGGCTCCCCCAGCATCCTAAAGTGGCATGCCACAGGAGTCGCTGATGACTCTTGCTATGAGGTTTTAATGATCCTCATTAATCATAACGGCCCCTGAGCAGGACGCATTCCCTTTCCGTTTAAGAACGCCTTCTCATTAGCTTCTGACTGACACTTGGGACAGATTTTCCCTCCACTTTACTTCTTTCTTGCCTTACGATCTCCCACATTTCTAAATTTTTTAAATATTCTACGCAATAGAACCAATCGGGGGACCACACCCATCCCCAACACCCATTTTCCGATAAATTGCCTTGTATTTTTAAACTTAACAGCGATCCTTTATTCGTTTAGCTCCATAAAAGCTCTACACATTAGCACACACAGAGGAAAAGTAGGCACTTTGGCGGTTGAGTTTTATTATTGAAGGTGGGCTAGAGCGTTTCTTCAAACTTTCCTTTACATATCGAATCTTCCCACGGCAACGAGCTTGTACTCGTAAAGCTCTTATTTCTTTTTTGTCCTTTCGTATTCCAGTAATGCGCAAAAAAAACTGTACTTGCCCAATCACAGAGGTCTAATTAAGCCTCTCGAGACTGATTTACTTTCATTACGCGGCAAAAGGGCCTTAGCAATCCTTTACGAACACTGTAAAAAATTATTTTGTGAATTTACAATGATTCGTTGTGCAGCAATAAATTACAAGGACTTCACTGTGAAAATACTGACAAAACGGATTTTTTAACCACGAATTTGTTGTAGGAAAACAGTTTAAAGGTATTTTTACACTAAAGTCCTGACAATTTTTTGCTGCAATTGAAAATTTACATTTTTTTTTACAGTGAAGCGAAAGGCCGACCGCGAATTTTGAAAGCGAATTTCGCCTTTTAAGCCAAAGTTCTGACTGACACATCTGAATTGGTTGGAAGAATAGACAATATTCATTACGGAAAGCAATTATATTTTACAAAAGCCACTTCAACGCCGTAAATAGCAAAAAGGCTTAACTGTCGAACTACAATGCCCCATCTTTACAAGAATGACAAGAAATGTGAGCCAAACAGTTAAAATATGGTGCAGCCCCAACAGGATGAAAGAACTGTGACCATCCATACTTCTACATCTTTCACTATAATGTTTATACATTATTTAAATAACATTTGGTTTCAAACTTCGCGGTCTACCTTTTTGTATGTTCGGTGATTCGTTGAAGCTTCAAGCCCTTTCACCCTTTAATGAAAGTAGATTAGCCTCGAGAGACTTAAATAGACCTCTGTGTATTAGCAAGTACAGTTTTTGTGGGCTCATTATTGTACGTTACCTCTGACTTTTAGCATAAATTGCTATATTTAGATTAATTAAAGGTTAGTGGTCAAATTATTGGGTTATTTAGCCGAATCTCTCATCTCGGGGCGTAATCATAAGGGTTTTGCACCGAACGGTGGTACAAGGGGTTGGCATTGGGGTACGACGCGGCTGCGTGGCTGGGGTAGGCGCTCGGGTACGCCGGGTGCGTAGGTGGCGCTGGCCGCGTGTACGGTGCACTGGTGCTACGTTTGATGCCGATGTTGTACGGGTTGTAAATCGGGCCATATTGGCACATTTCGGCAGTATACGGTTGAGTCAAAGGCCCGAGGGGGGGCGCCACTGACGAAGGCACCACCGTGGGACACGTGACCGTGCCAGAGGAAGTAGAGGGCACTGTGGTAGCGGTGGTGGCATTCCCGGGGGCAGATTCTTCATCTAAAGAGCAAAAAAACGTCAAACATGAGCCGGAGGGAGTGACAAATGACTGACGTCATGTTACGGGCATTTGACACCTGAATCCCCTCCCCTTTTTACTACTAGAAGCTACCGTCTCGGAAGAAGCACCTTCCTGGTGTAATTACGAAGCGTAGCATATTTTTCCCTTTTCTTCCCCTTTTTTGTGTTTCTTTCTTTTTAAAACCCCCACGGGGCAAAGAGTCTTTTGCCACCCACGTGGGTGTCAAACGCTTCATTAACTTTTGTCACCCGCACGTCTGTAACTTTTAAACGCTTCCTTTCTGAACAATTTCCCTACCCTTTGCGGGGAAATGCATTCTTGAAGCTCAATTCCCCCTTTTTCCCTTGCGTTTTGCACTGGTGTGCGTGGTTTGTGCACTTTGTCAAGCGAAAGCTTTTTAGGAAGGAAATTAGTCCGTTTTTTAGCGTGTATTAAGAGGCAAGTGTGATAGATGAGACGCTGTGATGTCTATCAAAGTTTTAGAATAATAAATTAAGGCGTTTAAAAAGGGGAAAAAAAAGTTGAGCGAGCCAAGATGTCCAACATAGAGGCCACCAAGGGCGGCCCCCGTTTTTTTTATCACTTGATCTTCCGACCTAACTATTCAATGATGCCTTGTGTAACGTGAATCACTTGAGACGTTGGCGGGGTCAAAGGTGAGCGTGACAGACAAGGCTGAGTGAATGTCGAGTGGTGTTGAATAGCTCGTATAGTCCTAGTACTCGTCGCTCTGGAGCTGATAGGCCAAGAGGAAACCAAAACGCGCTTACAGACTCTTTGCAAAGTGGACTGGTGTGTATCAATTTGAGTATCTTTGGGAAATTATTGAAAGTGACTCGATAATCCGACTCAAACCTATTACTGGAATGTATGGCATTGAAATAAACACGACTTACCTTTGGCATCTTTACTAGAGAAGTACGTGCCGTTCAAACGGGGTGTATTCCGCGAGCGTGTAGGGGACTGCATGTGATTTAACACTTCTACAACACTAAAACGATTTGGATAATCAAGCTAAGCTCCCCACAATTTGGTAAAATAATTTTTTTAACGCCTAATTACCAATCATCGGGGTCGCAGTCTCGGAAGCCCTTGGCGAACGGATTACTGGCAATTTTCAGTTGTGTAATCTATTAAGTTATAAAGGATCGATACGTGTGTCAGTTGCAGTGTTGTAATTTGTCCCAAAAAATAATATTATAACATTACAATTACTTTTTATTTAAAATTTACTATTTACTATTTACGAAGTTCCAAAACACAAGTTTTCCCCTTCCCCCTTTCTTTACTGGGTTGCTACTTTTTCTCTAAGAAACCAAAGTAATTGTAATGTTATTTGGCCTTTTTAAATTTACTAGTAAATTACATTACAATTCTAGATAGAGTCAAGTATAATGAATACATTACATTTCTACAGAGCGAAAAATGTAACGAGTACATTACCATTACTTGAAGAAAAGTAATTGGCATTACAAATTACCATTACTTGTAATAATTACGCAACACTTGTGTCTAGCTACTGCTACACAAATATTGTTGGACACTTTTCGAAACTCTGGCTGGAGACTTCATTACTGTTTTTCTGAATATACGAATTAATGAGTGTCAATGAAGATAAAATTAAAAAAATTACGTAGATAAAAAAGGACTATAGCCACTTTACTAAGGAGAAATAGCTGTATATGCAATGCTTATTCATGTTTTGCAAAGCTCAAGTGGTAACTTTTCGTTGTAGAAAGAGAACTGAATTTGTAACGAAAAATGTAACGAGTACATTACCATTACTTGTAATAATTACACAGTTGGACGTGAAATTGGTTAGGATTGTGAATTAGAGTAAGGGTCTTACTCGATGGTTCTGGTAAGCTGTGACGGCGGTGAATTTCGTTTCGGGAAAGACAAAAGTGCGGAAATTGTCGGTGAGCGAGGCGTCTTCGTTGCGCGGGTTCAAGTAGACGACGTGGAAGCGTGGCTGGTAGCGATGCATCGAGTTGAGAATAATCTAGACGGACGGGAAGCAGACAGCAAGAAGACATGACACGTTACAGTTTGCGACTCTTTTTCTTTCCCAGCCCCCCCCCCCCCAAGAGATTGACAAGCGAAAATTGTTTGTGGCCACTGTGTTTGTAGCCAGCCAAAGAAGAAGTGGCGAAGAGTGTCCCTTTCCCTTTACACTTTGTTCGTCTCAGTGTCGAGAAGCCCCCCCAAAAGTTGCTGATGAGCGAAACAGACGCCACGACAACCTTTAACCTCAACCACTTGTTGACAAACTGTCTAATTTGCTTCCCTGGGCCACTTGCTAACGTGAGACTCGTCCGTACTGGCCAGAAATTGGACCGGAGTTCTGAGTTTCACCGTTTCGCGGAGTAGTATTGGTCTTTGGGGTAATAGACAGTGACTAAAGTAAAGAGTGAAGCACTTACGTGGCCATTGTCGTCCAATTGATTATTGGTCAGCTTGAGTTTGTCGAAAGAAATGACTTGCTTCATCCATTGCGCACCTTTGGCCGGGGAATCAGGATGAACGTGAATCCTCGGAGGTGAGTTGGGATCCGCTTTGCCAGCAACTACCCAACTCGAGCTATTGACACGAATAGAGTTTCTTAGCCAAAATTATATTAATGAGTAACATGCACTCGAAGTGATAGGTATGCCTCAGACCTGGGCAAAATTGAAAAAAATTGAAAGTCAGCTCAAATCGAATTTAAAATCATTTTTTTGAACATCAGGTGAGGTCGTTATTGACATTACAAGATTTAAGTCAATTCAGTTCGGATCGTTTTGAATTCTTTTCTGCTGAAATCAATTCAGTTCTTTCTTTCTATTTTCAAGTCAAATTCAATCCAAATTCAATCAAGGAAGATTGACAATTACCGATGTGATCATTGTATCGAGAAAAGAGGGAACAAAAGCAGTGCTTGTCAGTTTTTTGAGACCCATATTTCTTCTGTGTGACGTTGTAAAGCGTCGAAATTAAAAAAAAAATTGAAGTATTTTTCTCTAAGTCAGTTCCTACGGAATTAATTCGTTTCTAAGTCAATTCAATAAAAAAGATCGCAGTGGACAAATTCTATTCAAATTCAGAGGAAACGAGTTGAATTTAAGTCAAATCCAATTCAAAGATTTGAATTTGGCCAGACTTTCTAGTGCCAGTTACAATACACTGTAAAGAAATGTAAATTTACAATTGCAGCAAAAAATTATAAGGACTTTACTGTAAAAATACTTTTTAAGTGCTTTTCTGCAACAAATTCGTGGTTAAAAAAGCAGTTTTGTAAGTAAAGTCCTTGTAATTTTTTGCTGCACAACAAATCTTTGTAAATTCACAAAATAATTTTTACAGTGTACGCAACACGGAAGAAAAAAAACAGATACGCAATAATGAAAGGAATGCTCGCTTTAAATATTAACCCTTCCAAATACGAATGAAAAGCATTGAAACATATAATTAGTATAAGGGAACGTACAGTACTGAGCAAAAACATACTAAGGGAAACGGGACACTTTAGCACAAAGCCGGTCCTCTCACTGCGGAAAGCTGTCCTGGCTTTTTACGTCACTGGCACTTTCTAGCCTCCCGCTGAGGGGGAGGAACTGTAGGCTACGCGCGAATTCAAACATCATTTATTCTGTTTTACATTCCACGAAAAAAAAGCGTAGAAAAGTCGTATCTCCTGTTTTGCTACTAAATAAGTAGGAACCCACATAAAGAGTAATAAGTAATACAACTGGGCAAACTGAAAGTAAGCAGAAATTGGCGCGCAAATATGTTTAGCTGCTGATTGGTAGAACGTCCTGTCACAGGACTCGCGGTGGTGAAAGGGTCTGGCAGCGAAGGGATAGGGCCATTTCAGCCTCGTGTCCCCGTAGTTTTTATTTTGCTCAATACTGTACGACACAACGAAAGGCACGTTCGCTAAAAAAGTACAACAGTGAACTATTTCTACAGTAAATCTAGCGAATAAGGCTGCAAGCCACGATAATTTCCATTGGTCACGGAGCAAGCAAGAAATGAATGCAACTCGTTGTCTAACCTGTGGAAAGCGTATCTATAGCGTTTGTCGTCGACCGGTACAAAGTCCATCATGAGCATGTAATCCGCGTTGGAATCTAAGCCGTACAAACGGACTTGCAAGGTCGGGAACATTCGCCTGTGAGCATCAAAACAAAAATGGGAGACCTCTGTCGTTAAAATAGACCAAACGTGTGGACGAGCACCGTTAATAGTTTTCGAATTACCGGCCAGCTTTGGTTACAATCATTTCCGTCCCCAGTTCGTTAAACTCATCCCATAAGGCTTTCATTTCTAACATCGCACTCACACCTAACAATTTCGGGTGCAAAGGCTTCTTTTCCAACGTTTCGCTCGGATTCGAGCCGTGCTGCGGATCGTCTTTATGGCTCGAAGTGCTAACTTCGCTGTTGGGCGATAACGAAGAGTTGGTGATGGGCGATAGCGTGAGCTCTGAATTCAGCGGTGATTTGGCATCGAGCGAACTCGGATCGTAGTAATTCGTAGTTTGAACCGCCGAGAAATTAGGGCCTGGATTGCTGAAAGGATCGCGGTTTTTGCCAGCCGCCAGTAAACAAGCTGCGAAACGAAAATTCATTGTTACCTTGGCTCAATCGCCATCACACTGTAAAAAATTATTTTGTGAATTTACAATGAATCGTTGTGCAGCAAAAAAAAAAATACAAGGACTTCACTGTAAAAATACTTTTAAAAAAGATTTTTTTAACCACGAATTTGTTGGAGAAAAACATTTTTAAAGTACTTTTTACAATAAAGTCCTTATAATTTTTTGCTGCAATTGTAAATCTACAAAAATTTTTTACAGTGCACGATCCATTGCTGAAGCCTTCCCAACTTACCTTCCATAGCTCGCATAGGCGTGGATATGAACGCCGAAGCATTCCAATCGGGCCAATTTCCTTCCGTAAGCGCCATTTTGGCTTCCTATTGACACTCTGCACTAATTTTCGCGTTCAGAATTTTAGAATATAAGAATGTGACGCACTTGTTTCTGGGCGCTACAAACTTTCCTTCTTTTTTGGTGTGTTACACTAAACTTTGGCACAATCACCACTTGGGTAACCAGAATGACTTTTTTCTTCTGGTGGTGTTCTTTCGCACTGGGAGAAAGGTGTTAATTTTGAGTGTCGTAATGATGCTCGAAAATGTCGTCGCTGCTATCTTTTGACACCACGTTAAGCCAAGTGTTGGGTTCGGTTGGCCGTCCGGTAGTTTTTAAAACGCGTGGTGGTATTGGCACAAACGAATTCCTAAAGCTTCTTGTTCTTCTTCACACCTTCAATAAGCTATGAAATGGTCTTGGGTGTAAGCTCTTGTCTGCACCTAACTGAGCAGGAGGACGATAGAAAAGGTCACGGGCCACGTGGCCCAACTGACAGACAACTGTCGACGATCCAGAATATAAGCCAGGTTTGATATTACCCCCAAAGCCTCGGCCCTACACACCACACGTCGTTTGGCTGGCAACTGAATGCTTTAAAGAACGCGAGAAGAAGTCGATCCTGAAGAGTGAAGAGTAGGCTGGGCCCTGTGCTTCCAGGGGCAGGTCGCCTCACCCAGCCTCCTTGCCCTCCCTCGACCCTGCCAAACGGAACCCAGCTCAGCCTTCGGATTGGCTCAACTTACCGAGCGAGTCGTAAAATGGCTTTCTGTTACAAAAACCTAACGTAATTTGAGGATAGAGCTTCGAGTTTACGTCAACTGACCACAAAACACGAGGATGCGTTACCTAAAGGTACTAACAACATGACCACAACACCTTGGACCCCATTTCCGGGGGTTAACTCGACCTCTTTTAGTCCTTTGCTTTCAAATCAGTATGGAGCAAGGCAAGAGTGTTGTTTCGTTAAAGATAATGAGGCTTGGAAACTTGGGCCAGCTCTAAATAGGATCCTTTTTGGGGTAAGAAGAAAAAAAAAGAAGGAAATTAGAAATACCGGATCCGTAGGGCCAGGAGCGCCACGGAATCATGTGTTGGCAGTTTTATTTCTCCAAGCCTTAGAGGCTCATTCATTATGAAAGGGAAAAGGGCAAAAAAGAAGGGCCAGCCAAAGGTAAAGCTGTGTTTGCCCGTTACAATTTGGAAGCAAACCATGTTTATGGGGTTATTTATCTTAGGGTGGGGGGAACAGCGTCGCGACGCGAACCACGCCGCGTCTGTCATCGCTTCTGCCAATGGCTGGTGACGAGAGATAGGCAGCAGCCAGAAACAGAGGTGGCAAACGACGTCTGAGACGCCACCCAATAACCCGCCAGCTTCGCGCGAGAACAGTTGCTACGTGGGTGGAGTCCTGTCTGCGTAGCTCCACCCTCTTTGGACCGAAATTGAGTTCAAACCTACGAAGTTCACCATGGGAAATTCCTTTCAGTTTCCTTACCTTAACTTACTATATTTACGTAAAGTAATTTAAATGGAACGTAAATGGCACTCAGATTTAATCAAACAATGGGAGCAATTAAGAAAATGAAAAGAAATCCTACGCACGGCGTAGAGCGGTCGGATAAGAAGACCGTTGTCGAGCTTGAAATTCGCTAAATAATAAAGCTAACGGCGGAGATTTTTGCATTGTACCAAATGGCAAATAATTAGAAAGAAAAAATTAAAATGTGAAACTTATAGAGATTCCGTCGGTGAGTGCGAATTAGCTGACGGAATTCATAGGTATAGGTAAGATCCGGAGTTCTCGCTAAACATCTGTAATTCGATTCGATAGCACTTGGACTTCAGCGAAGTATTATGAATAAAATAGATTTTAGGTAGCAAAAAGCAGTAAGGAGAGAGCTTTGAATGTTTCCGCCAGAGTAGCGAATTGGCAGACGGAAAAGACCCATTAGGTGTGGTTTGAACGTCCGTGATATAAGTCTCTGAAGGTTTTTGTCATGTATCACGCAACATTATCGTTCAGTGAACAAAGAAATAGCTATATTCCGATAAAGAAAGGTATGTTTTTGTTAAATAACGGAAAGAAAATACAAATTTAATGAAGAAGCTTAACAATGAAAACTTCGAAGCGCACCGCCAAGTTGCGAAATAGCAGACGGAAAAGAAAGCCGTTAGGTAACAATGTTCGATTTAATAACGTTCCTAGCATTCAGAGCTTACTGTCGTTTAATAATGAGAACTATTAATGAATTACAAACAACAATGAAAAGGAACAATGGAAATTTCCGAGACTTTCCGTTAGAGCTGGAGAAATAACATGCGGCAAGAGAACCGTTCGACTACAATCTGAATTTGGCAGGACTTTACAACGTACTTTTGTCAACTTTACTAGCCTTCAATCAACAAGTAAGCCAACAAACTCAAGAAACCAGTATAGTTATACTTAACATTCCCTAACAGATCTCGTAAGAATGGTAGCGGTACTCCCGAAAGTTCGAGACGACTCCAATGTATTATAGTTTGAGACCATGTTATGTTTGCGTTAGCCAAAAGGCCGAGAGAGAGAAAGAGAGTCGTCTACCAAAATAAATACGCGCGCGGCTTGGGGAGAACTGCTCGCCTAATTACGATTTGCTGACAGAAAAATGGAGCTGGCATTCTGGCAGCTTTTGCATGCAAAATTCCGAAACTCTTATTTTTAAAAAGCAACCATTCAGCCCTGAATCAAGACGACGAGGGAGGGTTTTAGATGGGTTAGGGGCTATTTTCTGTCGCTCCATCAGCCCCAAGACACGCTTCTTACCCAGAAGACCGAAAAGCGACACCCTAAAGTGGGGGCTATAAAGTCATTTATCAAAGAACCAGCAACTTGTGCCAGCCACCATCACATCTGGAAGCTGGGACACAGGATTAATACACCCATTGGCTACCCAACTCAGTGGCTTGGCTGAATCGTGTAAAGTTTACCCCCAATTTCCAAGTGAGTTTCTTTTTTCCTTTGTCGTAAGACGCACAAAAAAGGACGACACATTGTAGCCATTCATTTTCTGTTACGACCCTTTTCCTTTCCCTTTCCAGGCGGACTAATTAGGGTGAATAGAAGGGCGTGAAGTGCACCAATTAGTTTGGGTGGTCGGCACCGCTGCGCCTTGTTAGTCCAAGAATGCGATATTCCGATACGAACCCAAGTTTTACATCCCTGGTGGGGGTCAACATACATGTGAAAAGGTTACGGTACAAGGATTTGAAGAATGTATTGCCTATTGATGGGATACAGGCGGGATCGGTAGCTGGAACGTGCACAAATAGCCGGAGGGCAACCCGACGCTCCGAGTGGTTGACACAGTACATTCATTGGGACGGATCTGTGTTATATAAAAGCGATGGTGCGGCACGTGGCTCCAGTATTTGCCCAATATCGAACTTTGGTCACCAAAAGCGTCACTTTCTTTCGCTTTCTGGAAATTGATGACTAAAATCGCACAGTGTGACGTCACGGCCAGTCGCCGGAGGGCCGTCGCGCACAAACTGAGCTGAATTAAACCTAAAGTATTCACTATAAGATTGAATTTACGTTGGAATGGTGACCAAGGTTACCTTCACTTTTCTCTTCTTCGACCAATAGGGGCAGAAAGACTGAAGTTAAATTATCGATCACAATTAGCCGCGGGTAAGACTCGGGAGAGTGTGATAACTCGTCTAAAACTTGTAACAGTTTGCAAGGATCGGCGAGTTTCAGTACTTTGATTCGATTAAGGGCCTCGTAGCATAATTCCTAAGTCGATCTGTGAATCAAATCACTGCAGAACGGCTATAGTTTGGTGTGATTGTTACTTCAGTTTGTTGGTGGGGATATTGGAGAATGTTAAATACTCGTGAGGGCGAAAAATCTCCTTTGGTGTCGATATACAAGACGTTATGCTTTAAGCAGGCTGTTTGCGTGGCCCAAAAGAAGCACAGTTGCGATTTGTAACAAGAAGAAGTTCCGTAAAGCTCCACTAACTCGCCGGTGAGTAGTCCACCGCCTAAGGCGTTGTCTAAACTAGCAAGTTTCAGCGTTAGAAATGTTAAAGATGGAAAAGGATGACCGAGTTGGTAACTAGTGTACGGACACATAAAAAACGGGTACGAAGCTAACGGGTGTGTAGCTTAGTTTGTACCCGTTTTTTATGAACAGGGTGAGCTAGTTTGCCAACGGCGGTTTATTTTACTTTGGGATGCCAGAGGGCAGTGACGCAGCATTGGACATCAGTTGGGTAAATAGTGCGTTAGCAGATTGTCGAGTAGGTGATAGGTAGAACATAAATTCAGCTTTTAATTTACGTATTTCCTAAGGTAAAGAAGGAAAAGAAAGAGTATAGGTGATTGTGGAGAATAAAAATGAAGTTTTTACCTCAACAGAAATTTGTATGTAAGAAGATAACAAATCTGACTTGGTAGAAATGAATTCCGGGACGGTTTCTACGCCTCGGCTATTCAAAATGGAGAGATTTTCACTTGTGAAGAACACAGATTGTTCACGTGTAAGGCGGGCCATGCTTGTGTGTTGTGGAAGCGCGTCTAACTGCCGCTTTTGCTAGAACTATACCGAAAAGCACCGGCTAAATGTATATTGTTCAGGTAGGCGTTGCTGAGATGTAGAAATAGTCCACGGAAATTACTGCTTGTCATACGTTTCAAATAGTAATGACAGAACGTATAAAGTTGGAGTTTTAATAATTACATAAAGTGAAAAATCCCATTATTAAACGCGGTGTGTTACTACGTGAGATTTGAAAGCGGCGCGTTTCGAGTAGAGACCGCCAGGGAGCACCACTTTCCAACTCAGTGGAGAATCAGCTGAAAGGCATGTGGTTCTTGTGTCACAACATTCATTGTTGTCTCCTTTTTAGCTGTGCCAACAGGCACTGCTTAAGCGATCGTCCAGGGTTTAGCCCTGCTATGAGAGGGGGGAATACTGTGCTTGGCTCGGTTTTTCGCCGTAAGTGCTGTAGGATTTTCGGGTGGGATTGTGGGTGGGAGATAAGGGAATAGTGCCACGGGCAAGTGCAACGGTCGGAAGAGTGAACCGTTGGTAGTAGGTACAAAATTTGGCTCGAGTGTCTTCACCAATGCGTGCTAATTTGTCGTACAACAATTATTACTTGGTTTTTGGAATACAACGATGATAAACGTCGTTTCCTACGTTTGCAAGGCTCATTGTTGTTGTTGCGTTTTTCGGTGTTCGAAGCTTATGTGTTAAATAATCAACATTGTATATTTGACACGCCTGGAATTTTTTGGAGTGATAGGTAATTGTATAATATTTTGCATATGTATTTTATTTGTAAGTTATTATGTAATTCACTTTATATGTCTAATTTTTCCTGGAAGCTTAGCGTTGAGTGGTATTTTCCCGTTTTCTAGTCTTAGATTTACACACTCCACTGGAAGGTGAATTTCAGGTTTTACGGCGCCGAACGTAAAATGCTTGACGAAACGCGTCCAACGGAAGTGCCAAGCGTTGATGAGGAAGGGGCAAACGAATACAAGTAAACAAAGTATTATTTGTGAATTATATTTTTATGTTGTCCCCACAGTGACTACCGAGTCTACAACGAGCCTTTTGAGAAACTACTACCAGCGGTTGAATTCTGCAAGCGTATTGGCCAGGGTGTCAAGCCATTTTCAGTGGAGTATCCTGGCTCTTCCAGTGGCGCTCGAAAATTCTTTGCTGCCCATCCGCGAACCGTATGGGGAAACTTGGAACATAGCAGAGAGAGTGATAGAAACACCTATGAAATTATAACTGAAGACGCTCGGTGCAAGCTTTATTTTGACCTCGAGTATGAATTCCAGAATAATCCCAACACTGTTCGTCAGGAGTTGACACAAACTCTTATGGAAATCGTTTGCTGGGCTTTGGAAGATAAGCTCAAGGTAAGGTGAACGCCCGAAAATGTAATAATTCTCGAGGCGACGACAAATGAAAAGTTCAGTCAACATTGGATCTTCCCTAACGTTCTTCCATTCGTATCGCCATACTGGAGCGTTCGTCAAACACATCCTAAAGCTAATCGTCACCGGGTCGGTTCCTTTCCAAGAAAGAGCGGTTGAAGCTTTGTATGTTCAGAACAGTCGCGGCGAAAGAGTTCTCTTCATTGATAAGAGTGTTTGCAACAGAAATCGCAATTTTCGCACTTATTTGTCTAGTAAGCTAAACAAGAATAACCCGCTACTTGTCTCCCCGGAAAATCGCTGGCTTTACAAAGACAATGAAAGTCTATTTTTGGCTTCTCTCGTGACGTATATTCAAGACCCAACCCTTCCAATTTTAACCTTCGAACCTGAGGAATCACATCGTGGCACCCCATCTCAAGGTGCTTCTCAAGGTATCTCGCAGTATAGGCCTACCTTGCAACCGCAGGCAACTTCGGAAGGTGAAGACGGGTCACCATACCCTATGATAGATAACTTTATGCGGCAAACTTTTGGACGTGTGAGGAAATGGTATTTTTATGAGCTGACCCAATGTTTGAAGTACACCTTCTACGATTATCGCTATTGCGGTAACATCGGTCGATATCACAAGAGCAATAACATTTATATTATGGTTAACCTACGGACACAAAGCTACTACCAAAAATGTTACGACTCTGACTGTGCCTACTTCCAATCCCCGTCGCGACCTCTCGGTCTTTAAAGGGAAAGCTAGGTTAAGTAATATGGCTTTCTGGTTCAGTTTCTTCTAACATCGTTAACGGAAAATGTTAAATACTTTTGCTTGCGGTTTGAAAATGAAAGACAAGGTTGGTTGGGAGAAGTTTTTCTTTCGTTCTTGTGGGATAGTCTGTTTCAAAATACCGAAGTTGATGTACTATTGTGACATTCAATTAGTTTTTGATTTTTTAACGGCCTATAGTAAAACAATGCATAGTAATTATTTGAAATTAGACAGAAACTATTCGAACAGTGTCAATTGGTGCCATAAAACTAATTTTTAAGTCTACGGAGAAGTCTAGGAGAATAAATATTTGGCTAGAACCTGTTATAAGAACATCCAGCAAATAGCACGACACAGTGCAACAACGCAGTCCCTCAGAATAAAGTGGGATACCTCTCGCTTACCTGCCGTGTCAATAGCAATACGGTCGTTTTCTGCCGGGTAGTGTAATGGTAAATGGGGAGTTTTCTAGTGAAGTGTAGGTTGAATTATCGGTTTAATTGAAGAGTTCAGCTTTAATATAGTTTCCTTATCAAACTTTGTTACCTTTTCTTTGCCGTAAATTGTTACGGTGGTCTATAGAATTTATCATTAGAAGAGGTCCCTTGGTACGCTTTTTGGCCTGCAGAACAGTGGAATCAAGATGTATTCCATTGTAATTGTTTACCGAATTTTGAGTTTATTTACTTGTTGAAAGCGTTTTACACCAAAAACGCTACGTTCAGTTGCCTACAACCTTTAATCGTGTATTCCAATGTAATAACCCCAAGAAATGTATTGTCATTTATTTTGGGCGCCAGTGTATTTTCGCCCTTTGTGTCGTAGGTTGCGGTAATAACGGACAGAATATATATTCCGAATGTTTCTGTTTTTTCAAAGTTCAACTGAACTTCAATTATCCGCGTATTATTTGTATGATTGAAATACAATACACCGAAGTATAGCGTGAATGTGACTATGCAAATATTTAAAAATATCAAGTGGTTAGCCAGTTAACACAACTGATGAAAGGGAAAAAATAAGGCAATCTCCGAAGAATCTTCCGGCTCACTTCTGGCCACTACTATTCAACAATGTTTGTAGTGGTGTCTTCATTTTACCGTCGTTTAAGTTGTCGTTTTGGACAAGTGTTTTATTTTGCAGTTATGTCTTGTTTGCAAAGTGACGACGCATATTTAAGTGTCGTTAAGTGCGCGTGAGAACTTTGGTTATTTTTAGTTTGTGGGTGTCTTGGGAGTTTGTAATTGTTAACGCAAACGTTTAGATGGTTAAGTTTTGTTGTGTTATTGTAGTGTATTTTACTGTGTTCGTATTGTAATTTTATTGCCTTTTTTCTTAGTGTGTGGTTTGCATGACAACGTCATAGGTGGTATTTTTTCAGTAATCCTAGTTCATGGATTGTGTTACATATTGAAGAAATGTGTAACATTCCTTCGGCGTGGTTAAGCACCCTATAGCTTCTGGCTTATTGACTTCATAAAATGTGTTTGAGCCGTATTTTTCAGGACCGAGGTGGTAAGGTCTTCATTGACTTCAGTGCAATTGGGTTCGTAAGCACATTCTGTGAGTTCTAGTGAAGTCGGAATTTCAAGCGATCCTTTAGTACGATAGCCGTATAGCCGCGAAGAAATCTACTGTCGAAAGTATTCTAATGATTTCCTTTTAAATTTTGGCTTTTTTAAATTCATTTTTACTGATTTTACCTTTTATTTTAGAAAATAGGCGGATTGTCAAGCAGAAATGCTGGATTTCTTTAGTCTGAGGCTTAACGTGCCACTTGGATACTTTTGGCTTCACAAAAGCGCAAAAGGTATTTTTCTAGCGATTTTGCTGCAAAATTGTATGTATTCCTTGTTTTCCTGTAAAAAGGAGTCTTATGACAACGAGGACAAACGGCTAAGTTGTATCTTTTTGAACTAGGACGAAAGTTTCTATGATAAAGCGTGTACATGGCATACACGTGGAATCGTTAAAGCTGCCTACTTGTACGGAATTGGATATTCCGTCTCGTGTGAAAGTCGGGGCTTCCTGGAAATGTAATCCAATTTGGGCAGCAGCAGCGTCCGTCGAAGAGCGTACTCGATTACCGGCAGCGAAATCCTGGCAGTCGCTTCTTCCTCGATACCCCTCCAAAGTCATCATCACTTACGACGTTCGCCGCCCAATATATTCCATTCAAAGTAATATACTTTTATACCGTGATATGCGTTCAGATACTTTAAAACACGCTAGAGCATGTGGCTAAACGTAGTAATTATAGTCTAAATATGCCAGAAAAGCCCGAAACTAAAGAAAAAAAACTAATTATAGTAGTGACGTTAAGAAAAAACTGGGACGGAAGGAGTCGCCTTGCCAACTGAATCGTAACCTTTTTTTGTTGAAAGTTTTGCAGAGTTAGCCGTTTACGACGAATTTCTTTCCATTTTTCACTAGTCTTAAAATTAAGCAACGAAGAAAAGTCTAATAGGCAGTATATTAAAGATGTCTATTACTGAAATAAATTGGAAAAAGTTTTCGTTCACTTATCATTATTTTATTATTTTCAGCGTTGTTTGTTGGATGTGGATATCGAAGATAAATTCCATGTGTCACACAGGGACTTTCATCACATGCCGGAATTGAGACGTAACGACATCAGCGAAGCGGGTAAAACTGTTCGTAAAGAAAGAAGAGAAGAATAATGGGCAACACTCATTAAAAGGATTAAAGAAGAAATTATTAGCTATTATTAGTTTTTTCGCTATCCCTTAGGGAAGAATGCCTCAGAAGTTAGAAAATATTAAATTTGATTGGGGCTTCTGTATTTTCCTCTGGTGCGCACTTTTTTTTTAACTCTTAGCAAAATATTTGTCTCGTATTTAACCATAGACAGAAGTTTAGAAACAACTCGTAGCAAGATTTTTATTTCCTTTGAAGTTACAGAGTGTTCTGACATCAAACGTAGCGGGGGTTTTTCGTTTAAGGATGTTCAACTTCTTGTGCATTTCCCGGTACAAACAAAACGTGGGAAAATCTTCTAGGTTGTGGTTTTTGTGTCCAACTCTTCGGGTTTTGTCACTCAGCGTTTATTTTTTTATTATGTTTTTTTTACGTTCAACTTTACCATTGTTTAATGGCGAGTTCCATTTGCAACACTGGTGCGCACCAAGTTTTTGAAACACAGCAAATAGTTGTGTTTCAAAAACGGGAGTTTTTGAAACACAGTGTGTGGTTGTGTTTCAAAAATTCAGTGCGCACAAGTGTTGCAAATGGAACTCGCCATAAGTTCAAGAATATTCTTTAAAGCAAATGGAGGACATCACTATGTGTATAGTGTTGACTTTAAGCGATTCTTTTTAGTAAAAGGAGGTGCGCTTTAACCAATTTGTAAACCTAGAATTTTGACAAAGGTTATTTTAGTTTTTGATTCGCTAATGTTGAGCCAAATAAACAAAGAAAAATTGATTTGTCCCTAGTCGCTTATCCTGAGTTTCTTTTACGAATTTATGTGTGCAGATAGAGAAAAAAAACTACACTGTATAATACCATATTCCTATTGTCAAAGGGAGGCTGGGTTAACGATGTTGAAACTTTGAATGATTAGTGTGCCCTCTTCCTTTTCGCTGTGAACAATACAGACATAAAAAAACTGTTCCCGTGTATTCACTTTTATTGTATTTATATATTCACAATAGTTATGTCATGCAGTGAATGCGAAAGGCAACTCTTATGAAACCATCTTGAAATCAGTACCTCTGATTGAAGTTCATATAGAAGTTTTGATACACTATGTATATAAGGAATTGCCTGAGCGGTTAAAGGCATGGCGTTTTGATCGTGAGGTCGCGGGTTCGAATCCCGGACATTACAGTAATTTTACTATTATTATTCCTGGACTGGAAATTCCCTATCTGGTTCCCATGCTTCCTCTTTCCCTTGCCCGAGTTCCTACCAGTCTAGGCTCCTATCCCCTGTATTCGCTCCTGTCCAGCCTGGCATACCAGCTAGGATAGGAGCGAGTACAGGGGATAGGAGCTGAGACAGGAGGGACCAGCAAGGGAAGGAGGAGGAGCTCCAATTTTTCACGATTTCTGAAGGGGTTCCCCTTTGCTCACCATTGTTTCTTATGGAAAATAACCCAGAAAAGGCCTTTCCAGCTCAGAAACGAAACCACGCCCACTTTTTCGAATTTTCACCAATGGGAAGCCAGGATTTTCAGGGGGGAGTCGCTGTTTTCCGCGGGAATTTGAAAAACAAATTTTTTGGGCTAAAAATGTATTAAAAATACCACAAAATACAGCAACGTGTTCTAAAAATCAGGATTTTTCGTGACTTTTCCACTTTTTGTTTAAAGGATTTTCGGTTTTGTGCAATTTAACGCACATTTCCGACAGAAATTAAAAGGCTGAAAAATACGAAAAAAATACAACATAACGCACATGCAGCGACGCGGACTCCAGAATACAAGATGGGAATTCGAAGCGAGATGGGCCAACTGCGTCATCCAGACGAAAACACCCTTCAACTATTATCTTTGCGTGTCACAACTGACAAATTAACTCGCTTCCGCACAGGGTTCCAGAGCCCGACACCATGGCGCGCCTTATGACGCTGTCCTCCGTTTAATAATCCGCCAGATGTGACTACCATTATCGGAAATGAGAATATATCGAAATCCAACCCACTTTTCCACACGGTTCAAAATTGTGACTGTATTTGTTTTTACCATGGCAAATGAAAAAGGAGGGAGTAACAAAAAGTTGCACTAAAAAACTTCTGAATACTAAATGTCGCTGAAAGAAAAAAAGTATGAGCATGGGGGAGGCGGGGCTTTGTGAGAGGAAGATTATTAATAATAATAATATACGGCAATAGCAAGACAGAAAACCTCCCTTTCTCTTCTAATCTTGCACCAAACGTACTCTGTTAGAAAAAAAATCCACCCACTCTGAAAAAGTTTACTCAAAAGAGGAATGAACTGGCGCAGCTTCCGTTATGCGTCTTTTGTCCCAAGAAAAATTCCTTCCTTATCCAACCAATATTTTTTTTCGATTTGACGTCACCACAACACAAATTTGTTTTTTAGTTAACATTACACGAGTAAAGAGACATGGGCGCGAAGAAATGAAAACGATAAAAAGCAGCCACAAAATGGACCAAAAAAAATCAATTTCTCCCCCCTTTTTGTCACCCAATCAAAGTTTTAACGTTTAGAAGACAGACTTTTCTTCAACTTAGTAAATTTTTCTTCAAAAAAGGGGGAAAGGATAGCAGTCACGTGACATCTCCCATGCACCGTTCAATTATTAATTATTATTCTTAATTATACTGAGTCCTGGCCTGGTTATCACTCACTACACCTTTTTCTTCTTTTCTCGTTTGTTTTTTTACTAATTGGGCCTTTGAAATTTGGGGTCTGGGGGGTCACAAAAACATTGATATACAACCAGGAACACCAAAAAAAGTCTCATCAAGCCCAGGGGAAAAAAAAGCAAAAACTTTTGGAAAAAGAGAATACTTTCAGGCCCCCGGTGGGACAATTTCACCCCACCCAAAGAAGGAATAATAAGCGTTTTTGGACTCGTTACCAGAAAAAAAGGAATTGTTATTATTATAAATTAATAACCCACATTCCAAGGCCCCAATCCCATTTTTAAATGGGGTACTGATCTCTTGTTTTCTTTTTGTGTGTTGGTTGCCTGCCCGCAGAATTTCATGGGAACGAAATGAAGAAAAAAGCCAAGAAATTTTGGATAAAGTGTGGGGGAAGGAATTTTTTTCTTATGTTTAAGAGGATGGGAGAAGAGGCAAAGAGAAATTTTGCCCACCTTTTTTCCTCCCCCAAAAATGAAAAACTTAAAATAAGAGAAAAAAATTAAATGTTCATTCCTGGGCGGGTTTGAGTCCCCTTTTATGAAACATCTTGGTCTTCTACGTCTTGGATTTGTTCTTTGGGTTCTGTTTCGCCAGCATCACCGTCGCCTTGCATGTCTGACGTCCAGAGAGTCAAATTGTCTCGGAGCAGCTGCATAATGAGCGTCGAATCCTTGTAAGACTCTTCGGAGAGGGTATCGAGCTCGGCAATGGCGTCATCAAAGGCCGCTTTGGCCAAACGGCAAGCTCTGTCTGGCGAGTTGAGGATTTCATAGTAGAAGACGGAGAAATTCAGAGCCAATCCCAACCTAAGAGCCAGACAACGTTAAAACTCAATATACTTCGTCCTGACTTGTGTCAAAATATACCGAATGGGGTGTGTAGGGGGCAGTTCTGTCATTGCAATGTCTGAGGCAGCTTTGTAGGCCACCAGGGAGTTTTCGGCCGCTTCCTTCCTGTCGTTGCCGGTGGCAAATTCAGCCAAGTACCGGTGATAATCGCCCTTCCTGCAAAAAAAGGAAAACCTCAATCATTATCAAATTCATCGCCCTCGTCTTCACTAATATAGGAACTTTAAAGCACTAATATAGGAACTTTTAAGAAGCTCTGGCTGTTGGCAACGCACATTTTGTAATAGAAGACTTTGGATTCGCCCGTAGAGGCAGACGGAATGAGGTGCTTTTCCAAAACGCTTAAAATGTCCGAGCAAATGTCTTTCAATTCCGTTTCGACTTGGTTGCGGTAAGTGCGAATCAATTCCAGTTTGTCATCGGAGCCTTTGTTTTCTTCCTTCTGCTCGATGGATGAAATGATGCGCCAGGAGGCGCGACGGGCCCCGATGACATTTTTGTAGGCGACGGACAGCAAGTTACGTTCCTCCACCGTCAATTCCACGTCCAAGGAGGCGACCTTCTTCATGGAATCCACCATTTCTACAAAAAAAAACAGACGGAAATGAGTACAAGGTGAACACAATTTCAACCAAATATGTCTATGAAACATGTTTCCCCAGTTCATTGACAGTTTTGGAACTCAAGATAAGGTGAAAGATAGCCGCCAATTAAGTCGAACGCCCGAGTCATGCGTAAAGTAATGAAACGATAAGCCTTTGGAACAATGCAGCGGAAGTAGTCTGACCAAACTGTGAACGCTCGGCCGCGTTCGCTGGTCCCCAACCTCGCCAACCAAATTCATTTCGTAAGGAAGACGGTTTTCCCTTCGAAAGACTTCCTCCTTTCATCGCTGGCTCCATCACCCAGGCAACTAAATCACTCATCAGGTGCGCAAGATGCTAACAATTGACATCCCCAGAAGAAGAGCCAGATTCCTGGGATACCCAAAGATCAATACTTGTTGCAACTCAGCTTTTCTTTTCTTTTTAAACAAAAAACCAATTTTCTTTCTCTTGGGCTTAATGTATGCAAAAAAAGTCCCATATTGGGTCATAAGGGAATTTTATAGGAAGATAACTAGCGTTTTATGCCAAAAAGGCAAACGAGGGAGAGGAGTCCGCGGATTGTAGACAGTTTGCTAGCTCGTCTGCTGCTGATTCCTGCAATATACAAGAGTATTGATCCGTCTCTCACTCCCTTTTGCTCTCTCTCCCTCCCCTGGGCGCTGCTGCGGCCCGTTCTGCTCGAGATACCCGCGTTATAGGCCATGAAAAAGCTAGGCCTATCGAGAAACGAACGCCACAGAGACGACTAATCAATGAGGGGCAAAAGACGCACGGAAAAGCTTACGTAACCTCTAAGCTACGTCGGCAGTGACCAAGTCAATTTTTGGCTGGTGGGGAGACGAGCTCAAATTAGTCCTATGTGCGCCATTTTGGTCATGTGCGTACTTTGTTATAGGCAAAACATGCTCTCGTCACTTGTACGACATCCGAGGTTGGATTGAAAGAGATAATTTCACAGCGTTCGGGAGAAACCGGCTTACCGGCTTAGTGGATTATTGCGCATGAAACTTACGCGGCAATCGGCAACACACTGGGCGTCCGACCATAAAAAAATTGACACAACTGAGCGCCATGTTTTAGAAAACAGCTAATGCAGACAGGGAAAAGGCACAATAACTGTCCTAGAAGGTTAAACCGGCTGGGAATGTATAAAAGTTAATTAATCGTGGCGTTTTCAAACTGAGTCAATCGTAATTAGGTATCCACGTTCCACTGTTACTTTACTACGAAGTAGCGAGTTCCTCAAAGACAAAATGCTAGGTAGTTTATTCCTGAAAGTGCTTTTAGTCTGATGACTCATCGACCCTATTGCTTAACTTTAGGTAAGTTTGCCTTAATTTAGGAATGGCTGTGTAGGGTCTTTTTAACAGAATACTATAGTTAAGGTTGGCCTAAATGGTAAAAGAGAGAGAATGACGCTAACCAAGCGTAATACTAAGATTCCATCCGCCCAACATTGTTTGAAGGGCGGCAACATTAGAGGTAAATGACGCTTATCTAAATAAGTTTAAATAATTGGATTTACCATCGTATCTTTCAGCTTGTTCAGCCAACTTGGCTTTATACACATTATCCTCGCGTTCGGCCATTATATTGGGTCAGAAATATCACGGATGCCACTGGATAACTCACACGATAACAACACACACTCCACTCCCAAACGCCCAAGATGGCTGCTGCGAATTCTTAGTCTCACTCCACCACTGACCGTCGGCTGACTCGGCGGCGCTACAGTGGCTCCTCCCATCTGCCATTCCAACGGCGCATTCAAATCTTGACTCAACGGCGCATTGGCAGCCTTATTCAGACAAACTCCACTCGACGTATTCAAAAAATGATTGTATTCGCCTTTGGGCTCTTCGAAAAGAGCATGTATAAATCAACTTATGCCAAGATTTCTGGGTTGAGTAAAAAAAATACATCATTGAACAATTAAAACGTACCCCTCATCAAACCAAACGTGAATATCGATACTCATATTCTCCGATATCAATCATCCTTTGTCCATGAACACCATGTGCAAACACAACCAAAGAATTCATTAACGAAAAATGTCAATACGCAGAAAATGAATGAATTACGAAGAAAAGCTCAATTGATTTCTCACAAATAATAAGGCAAACACGCCAATGCAGGGTGCGTTTCCGCATGAAGAGATTCGCCAACCAAATACGCCAACTTGTGTGCGTACTGGCAAGGTGCCGGTACCCGCAACGTACCCTAACCCCCCCCAAAAAAAACACATATAAAAACGAGCCAACCAAACTCTGAAAACAACTGAAAATCTAAAACCTTATACGTTACAAATCCCTTACCTGCCAATTGTAATACAAATGCGTCAATTTGTACGTCAATTGCTGAATACGTTCCGCGGGAAATCCCAGCGTATCTTCAATCACGTTGTACCCTGTCGGCGATACCGTCCCCTGCGTCACAAACTGCGACACCAAGAAAAAGTCGTAGCGCTCCGGTAACGTGATGACGTCATCAACCACGGTACCCGGCGGCGGATTGCCCGGTTTGGGATTCGCCAGCATAATCCTGGTATTCAAGCGTTTATTGACCAAGATGACCACCAGTTTGGGGTTGTAGTCCGGACCGGTGGCCGCAAACGCCTCTCGCAACGTCGCAATTTCCTGCAACTTGACGTACGGCACGTCGCCCGAGCCGACGCCATCGCGAAAGTAAAAGATCTTGTCCGGCAAGCTGTTGTTGGCTTTCTGGTACGCCAACAAAGATTTCCGCATACAAACGCCGATCTTCGAACACAACTCCTCGTTATTGCCGTGCAAAACTACCGTCGAGCAGTACTGGGTCAACGCTTGGTTGATGGACGCCACGAACGCCCCCACGCCCCGCTTTTGGCCCTTATCGTGGTACGTGTCAAAGCCAATCACCATGGCGCCCTTCATGGGCACCTTGACGCGCCACGGCTCGCAACCCAGCTTGCACGCCATCTGGATGTACACCTTGGTGGCGACGGACAGGCCTTTCCGCAAAATACGCCCCGTGATGACCTGGTTCGGGATACCGTTGTCGCAGACCAGCAGCTTCTTAATGGCGGAATAGGTATCGCTCCGCTGCGACTTCAGCACGATCAAAATAAACTCAGGTCCTTTAGCGATTAAACCAGTCAACTGTGCCACGTAATTCTGGGTCACGTCCCGATCCATGGGGACCCTAACAAAAAAAGGCGGTTAATCCTTGGCTCTCAGGTTCATACGAAGTACAGTGGAAATCGGTTAAGACGACATCGAAAGGACCGGAAATTTTTTCCATTTTAAACTGAATTTCATCTTCATAGTACCATGCGAAAAAAAACTTGAAGTCTCGGTCACAGAGACAGCATTTAAGTTTATATCCCTACCCTCGCACTGAAATCACATTATAAAGTAATTACGTTTGGATTTCCGTTTATTAGCCTTTAACATACGTATCCATAAATTCTTTTAAAAGAATTTAAGGCCACTGTATACCCCTTTCACTTCATGGGTACTTGTTAGGAAACTGTCGTGAGGGTTTTCGCGAAAACCATCACACATTGCGAAAATATTTTTTGACAGTCAAGTTAATGATCAGAATCCGGAACTCAACGAGAGGAAAGGTTGTTTTTCCCATTCCATCGAAAAGTCGTAAAATTTGTGGCATTCCTCATAATTAACTATAAAGGTTTTCGAAAAAAAACCTTTCGTTGTGTTCCAGATTTTACGACCTTTAACTTTAACTGTCAAAAAATAATTTAGAAATTTGGGACGGTTTTCGCTTAAACCATCACGACAGTTTCCCATTGAAGTGCCCAAGAAGAGAAAGTGGTATACAATGGCCCTAAGTTTTTTTTAAAAAAAGTCGGAAATTTTCTAATGCGTCGTCTTTTTTATCCTTTTTGACAACTTTTTAGGAAAATTAGCAACTTTTTCTCCGCCCCGATTTGCCCATTGCACCGATAATAAAGACAGCTTACTACGGATGGGGTGAGGAAGACCAAAACCGAACAAGAAGTCAAGGGTTTGGCTAAGCTCTATAATCCCTACCAATTGGCTGTACGCGTGAGAAGGAGACGCTGAGGGAAAAGGTTAAGCGTTGGCAAGGGCCAACGCTTAACCTTTTCCCTCAGCGTCTCCTTCTCACGCGTACAGTTCCATGCCAGGTTGTCATGTTTGAAATACGAAGAGGGGTAAATTCGAGATTTTCCAACAGAAAAAAAGTTAGTTGGTCGGTCTTCCGAGACGCGAAATTTTTCGTCTTAACCGACGTTTTGTTCCGTTTTCAGAAAAGAAACAAATATGCAAAGAGTGAGGATTTTGTCCAGACCACGATGAGTTTTTTTTTCATCAACCGATTTTTCGTCTTAACCTGATTTCCACTGTATCCGTAACTCGATTTTTCCCTATATTTTTTACCTGTGTGCAGCGTTTAAGTTCATCTGCAAGCCCATGTTGGCCACACGGGACAAACTGACCAAAAATTCATTCAAATCCGCCTCCATCATTTTCGGATACACGATAGCCAGCTTGGTGAGCTTCATGGACCCCCAAAACGACTTGTCTATGCAAAATGATTCTTAGAATAATCTCTCTTACAAAATTATTTCTCTTGAAATTCTTCAGCATGCCGAGTTGGCGCCAGTGAAACATACTCCGCATATCCCTACTCCAATCGGCTTCTACACTGGCCGACATTTCATGCTCGCCTCCGAAGACGATTCTCTCAGGATCCAACACGCGGCCCTTGATGCGTTCCAAGTCACGCCCGAACTGGAGGCCCCATTGCTGCAAATGCCCCATAATCTCCGGATTGCCCGTCATCCGCTGACTAAAACCTCGCAGCGACTCGATACGACGATCCGGCCTTAAACGCGTCACCTTACCCACTTGTTCCATCGTTTTGAAATTGCGCCTCATGTCGTCCGACAAACCTGCGGAAGACAAGGAATTCCTTATCAGTCTTAACCTCAAATTCACACTTGTTTCCTAGCTATACCCAAATCGTCTCTAATCCCTTTAAATTCCTTAAATATACTAAAAAATTAAAATCAACGAATTAAATTTAAAAAAAAATAAATTGAAGGAACTAAAATAAAAAAATAATGAAATATGCCAAAAAGATGAAAATCGAGAACATGTACTGCGATTCTGAAGAAGAATAGGTAAATACCGGTCATAAACGCATGTTCGGGGATCAAGTAAACCGGCTGGTCATCGCCGCGGTTTCGATCACGATCTTTCGGTTTGGACACCAGCAGAGGTTGCCTCATGTCCCGCGTCACCAGATTATAACGCTCGCTGTAATAGTCCGCGTAGGAGACCATCCTTTTTTCTTTCCTGAGTTCGAACGTACTCGCCGGGGTTTTGCTCCAGTCAATATCGTCGACGCGATACGTCTTATTATTGTAGTGCGTCATGACAATTTCTCCCAACAAAGCCGCCACCGCCGCTTCCTATGATTTAAAGCAAAATTGAACGACAATAGTCCATGTCAGAACACTTTTCATCCGACGCGCAATAATAAAATTTACTTGGCCATGACGCAGATTCTTGGCCATAACCTCTGACGCGCGTTCTTCACGCAATACGCGATGGGAGATTTCACAGCAGAGCATCAGCGACGACTCGTGATGCCGGATCGATGTGATGTAGCCCGGCCAAACGGTCAACTTGAATTCCGGAATAGTTTGCGCGGCCTCCTTATCATAGTAATTACGATTCCACATGACCAACTTCAGTTTTTCCAAACAGCGCCTGAGTACCAAATTCAACACTTGTTGGTAGTGATGATCATCCGTGGTCACCTCCCCCACGCGTTTGATCGTGATCAAAACCGGCGAATTGTCCGATCTCAGCACCGATACCAGCTCCATCTAGTAATCACGACACTCGGAATTAGTTTATGAGTACAACACTACCAGTTCTGGTCAACGATTAGATATAAAAGTGAAAATGGCGATCATACAAATTGCCAAAATGTTAAAGCGAACGAACGCTTAAAATTGCTTCGCACCTCACGATCGAATGTATGGAATTGCTTTCCTACACAGACAAACAAAACAAACAAACAAAAAACAAACAAAAATTTTAATAGCTTTTTATAAATTTACGAAGAACTGTTTAAAGAATATTATTTAAAATTTACTGTCTAGATTGTACATTATCTTTCCTATTTTTCAAAGCTGTCCTTCGTAAGACTCCAGGGATTATCAATTTAAAACTTTACTCTTAAGATTACTTCCAGAAAAATAATAATAATAATAATAGAATAATAAAAATAATAAAAATAATCATAGAATAAAAATAAAAATAATAAAAATAATAATAAAATAATAATAGAAAGGATATTATAAATGATAAACGTAAAATTGCAGGAGAACGTTCCAAACGTTCTTTTTAAAAGAATTCGATTTACGACTTCATTCTACGGTTCCACTACAGCCAGTAAAAACAAGAAAGACAAAAGAGTAGCCTACATTATCCGGCAAACGTTTCGGCATGAAAATCATGGTCCCATCAAACAACATGGCGCCCAGCTCTCTTTCGTGACTGTAGAGCAATGCCTTCCTGACGCCCAAGTGGTCAATATCCGGACTAAAGTCCACGCGATACTGCAACAAATTCCACTGCTGCAAAGGACTGACTTTGAAGTAATTCACAATCAGATCCAACGGACGTCCCAATGATCCTAAAAACACCACCCAAGCGTTTAGTTGTGGTCACGCCTCCCAAAACTAGCTTTTTACCCTTCTTCGAAAAACCAGGGTTAATCGTCCGGATGACAACTTCCCGCCCTTCAGTACGTGGCAAACGCCCTCTCTGCGCCCCTCGCCCCGCTGGTACGCTGGCACCGTTGCCATTGCCACTTTTGCCCTGGGGCTGCGCACCAACGGCTCCAATCTGCAGCGATGCCAGCGATGCAGTCGCCTGGGCCACTGGCAATGATGGAGCAGCCACTTTGGGCGCTACAGGCTGCGCCGTCCTAGCCGAAGGTGGCGCAGCACCACGCCCACCCCATGCCTAAATCAAAAGAATACAATTGATAAACTGCGAATGCCACATTCTCGGAATTTCTCGAAACTTGTTTCCATAGAAAACTTGCGAGGATGATTTTGCCTTGATCCCTCAATGTTTCTCAAAGTTTTCTTTGATAATCCCTAGAATCTCACGAGATATATGTAAAAAAGGCAAAGATAATTAACAATTGTTCAGGGAATGTGTTAAATTTTTTCTCACAATTCTGAATTTCTAAAATTTCTCCACGTTAGATTCTGTCTTATTTGTTTTACAATTTTGGTCGAAACATTATTGAAAAATATGCAATAATTATGGCGAAATCGTCCACGCAATTTTCTCGTTTCTCCTATTCGGTCAATGTTAAACAACAGAAACGCTGTACAGTGGCCTTAAAGGGCAACGGACACCAAAAAACAACTTTATCTTATAAAAAGAGCGAAATATCTAATTTCCGTATACAAGTTTATTTTTCTTAGATGCGAAATAATAACGAAGATATTCAGGAAATAAGACATCAGAAATTTACAGTGACGTCACGCTTCTCATGGCGGGAAAAGACCAAAAATTTGGAAATAAAAATCGCCAGAACGGCCGGTCAGAAATAATCGAAACAATATTCTCAATTCTTAGAATACTATAATAATCCCTCAAAATCTCTATATGCGTTTTTCGTGTCCACTACCCTTTAAAAAGAACAAAGAGTGAATCTTCAACGTCATCTACAAGGAATTAACTCGACTTTCTCAAATGTAAGCCGGGGAAAACTGAAAAAGTACCGAAGCTGGTGGTCCCGGTGGCTTAGCAAAACCAGGAGGCGCGCCAGGTGCAGAAGGCGCAGGGTAACCAGGGGGCGGAGCCTCACCTGGGCGACGTGACGCAGTTAGTTCGCTGGGAGTTTGCTCGGCCCGTCCTCTTCCTCGAGCTCTGCCTCTGGCCCTTCCGGCATCAGCCATTTTCGTCCCTTACAACTGTCCAAAGGAACAAAAGAGAAAACAAGATTAATAAAATGTCCCCAGAAACCGGTCAAAGTACGGTCACCTAAGGGACCTGACCCCAGGTCAATCCACGCACGGATCGTGTCTAAATGCGTGCAATAAGTACCTAAACCTAGACATTTCGTAGATGGCCATTAAAAACTTGGTTTACGAAAAGAAAACGTTCAAATTTTTGTCCAAGGGAGGCAAACTCACACGAGGAAAACTCGTATTAAAACATGTAATCTGAGGATGGGTTGTTAAGCAAGAATTTACACTTTATGGTCGTGTTTAATTTTATCTAGCCTTAGCCCCAGTAAAGTCCAACCCCAAAATTCTCTTAATTCCATCACCATGAGAATTCAGAATCGTTTTTCTTGCAGTTTGACACCAAACGAACATTTAACGTTATTTTCCCAACTTTTTCGGACTTGCCGAACATTTACATTATTTTTGCAGCCGACAGAACTGAAACATTTGTAGCGTACCAATTTACAATGGACACCCAAAAAACTTTATCTTATAAAGAGCGAAAAATCTAGTTTCTGTACAGGTGTCTTTTTCTCAGGTGCGAAATAATAGCGAAGAAATTAGGAACTAAGGAATCCAAAATTCAGTGACGTCACGCTTCTCATGGCGGGAAAAGAGCAAAAGTTTGCGAATGTTTCCAGAACGGCTGGTCAGAAAAATCGAAACAAAATTCTTTATTCTTAAAAGAATATGTATTACAAGAAACCATCTCTAAATGCGTTTTTGGTGTCCACTGCCCTTTAATATGCTAAAAATTCTGTTCTCTCGCGCGCAAAACCAATCAAATGCTTGTAAGTACAGAAGAAGCAAACGTAACATACTGCAAAATGCGAAACCTACGTCCGTACTTTATTAAAAAAAACAATAACATAATGATAACAGTGAGATTGGTTGTTTAGGCTACGGTCGTAACACTATCCTATTAACGAAATGTCTAAGGTCAATTTGTGACATTCTGACGAGCGCTCAAATGGCAAGATTTCAAAACTTTGCACATTACGACATTTAAACCTTCTTGTGGTCTCTGTGATTCTAGCACTGGAGTGATAATTGTATGGATAGGTCAAGGTTTACGAGCAAGACAGTAGGGATACGCTAGGTTCACACTAGTGTATCCATAAATACACAGCACAGTAGAAAGATTTTCGAGTTCTAGATGAATGCTACGACGATGCAACAATTTAAGTTTTTGGAAAAAAAGAAAAAAATTCCCACAACATCTTAAGAGAGAAATCAATGGAAGGACAGTGTTATTTCCCTTACAGCTCTATTATAGCAGGCATGGATATGATTAATTCTGTTAGAAAATACAAAATTTGCCTCTTTTTTAACAACTTTCTTTAAAGATTCAAAGCCTTAATCTTTGTGAAAACCATAGTTGCCTTTGTCTAAACGTTGAAAGTAAATTTGCTTCATCTTCCTGACAAAAGGCTTGAGAAACGGGTTACGGCAAGGGAGCCATTTCTGGAGTGTCTCAGAAGCGATTGAGAACGATTCGTATTCCATTGTTTCATAAGATAGAAGACTAAACTGAAAAGTAAAAGCTCTCATATGAAGTTTATTTTTTATTTGTTTCATTGTTCAGTAGATTCTTGAAATTGGTAGCGTCAAAGGGGAAATGAAGAAGCAAACGTGGAGAAATGCTCGAATATTCTGGATTTAGGGATAAAAAGAAAAATTCTTTGAACAGTTGTAAATTATATTTGCCATTTTTCAAAAACATATCTCCGTAAGATTCTGGGGATTATCAAATAAAACTTAAAAGTCGAGGTTAATCTGAGGAACATGGAGTGGTAAACGCAAAATAAGTTTAGTTTTAGTTTAATTTATTTTTAAGGCGAACCGTGTCGCTATCGCACCACATTATCGCCTTCGGCTTTCCTTTTTTTCGCAAAATAAGTTCTTCTTTTCTTATTTCGTTTTGGCAAAGCAGCCGATCTACAATTTACATTTGTAGACCAAAATAATTTTCTCATTAGAAATGGACTTGAGCGAGTTTTTCTCTAAACTGAAGGAAACGACGTGATCTTTGAACAAAAACGTTTCCATCTTGAAACGAAATCAGCCAAGGAACAAAATTCGCAGCCAGACACTACATAGTCGCTCTCACATGATCACGTTGTCTCTCTCGGCTCATATAGCTATGCTTCCTCGCTGTACTCGATTTACATCGTTCTGGTCTAGCTTCTCTCGTTACTGATCGCACCTGCTATTAAAATTATCTCTGAAAAGAATAACGCTTCCACTCGGAAAACAAAACTACCCCAATACATACTGGGTCGCCGTTTACCACTTCTTCCTGGATCGTTTTAATAAATTAAAGGTAATTTATCGTGAACCATTTCTCACAAAAATATATTTTACCACAAGTCATCATTACGTATTATAGCCATTCCTGTACAAAAATCTAAATTAAAAAATCTAAATCTCGGTAGAATCACAATCCAATCACAGAATTACGGATCGCGATCCGATTCAAACGAATACATGACCTTAGAACGAGGCTAATAACAAGGTGCAAACAGATCATGTTCTGGATCATATCAGGATCCTTCGATCCTGCTAGGACCCACGCCCATTTCAGACCTGATCCACCTGCCATTGTTTACTAACTTACCCGTTCCACTAGATTCGACTGTGTTCCGGATCTTCGATCACTATCGATCATTCGTCAACTTCACTCGATCCCGTCAATTTCTGCAAAACTTTTTTTTATAAAAAAGTAGACACGGATCGGGAAGATCCCTATCCATCAAAGATCCAAATCTTTGTGTTAATTATTAAAACTACGACAATTATTAAAAAATAATAATAAAAAAGCGCTGACAAGTTCAAATTGCGACCACTAGATTATCTGATTTTTATCGGTAAAAAATTCGATCTGATCTCTGCCATTTTCCCGTACTCCACCGATCCGATTAAATCCTATGAGTTTTTTTTAAAAAAAGATCAAGAGGAAACATGTTGGGAGAGACCACAGAAACTGTATCGTAATGTCCAAAGCCAAAGCCAAATAACTTTGAAACTTTAGATTTTTTTAAAGTATTCTAGCTACATAACAGCAACTTACCAGCAGCTTACGGCCAAATAAACTCACACAACTTAAACGAGACCTAAGTACGCGAAAATCGGATACATCCAAACCGATGCAACACTTCTTTTAACCCTGACGAAACTTTTAACCGTGAACAAGATCCGTGAACGCCAACGAAAAAGGGACTTGGAGGAAGACAGAACGAATCCTACAACAGAAGCCGGGCAGAAGGGTCACGTTCACCGTTGGAACATGTGAAGGATCATAAAAATGTTATCAAACCCTCTTCCTTTTCCCCTTACCAGGCCAGAAACTTTTCCACTGTCCAAGTCGACAAATGTGAAAATCCTTTCCCCTTTCCAGACCGTCAAGGAGAAGCGAACGAAAAGGGGAAAAAACTTTTTTCCTTTTGAGGTTCTATGTGTAACGTTTTCAAGTAGAAAACGGCATCTTTCGTGCTATTTTCACCCAAAGTTCGCAAAAAAATCCGGTGAAAATATATTATGCAATTTTTCGTGAATGAACGATTTGCTTTGATGAAGGTTTTAAAGAGCTGATAACCTAATTGATGGGTAACTCTCTAATGATTGTTGGTGGCCAAGATGTAGTAAAGTTGGCGAACAATGAGTATGGTCACTTCCAAACATGTGGAAAGTTTTTGGTATCGATAAATAATTTAAAACTTGCTTCTTAATAAAAAGGCATTCGCTAATACTGAATGAATAAGAAAATTAGTGCTTAAGTACATACCAGAAAAACTGTTAACCGCGGAGACCCTTGATAATATACAAACGCGTAACAAAAACAAACGACGCCCACTCTTCACGTCTGTTCAACGACAACATGAGGCTTCGGTTGAAACAAACGGGCAAGGATGTGGCGGACTCATACAACAACGTGGGAACTGGTTAGAGCAAACCGGCCAATGGGAGGCACGGACTTGGGTAGCGCCAAGGTTTCGAATTACCCGCGAGTTAGCTTACCACGCCATGCAGACGGATCGAATAGCACACCGGCGAAACTTCCAACTTCCCATGCCAGATAAAAAAAAAGATATAATAGTGAAGGAACGAAACGCCAAAGACAATGACAAATGTTCCAAAAAGCACCCTGATATCGAAATAATATGTTTCAGTGCTGAGGAGAAAGCCTTCCGTTTAAGTTAGAATCAAAAGACGGTTTTTGACGCCTGCTGGTACTTTGACTTCAAGGGCACCTTCCTACTGGCGGAGTACTTTTCGGACGTGTTCTTTCTGTGAGACTAATGTCTTTGATGTTTGAAAACATTTGAAATAATCGCATGTGTACATTTTTATCCGGAGTAGGAATGAAACGATGTTAAATGCCGGTAGTCTGATCGATTTCGAAATTCTTGGGGGAAAGGGGATTTTAAATTCAATTATTCCGGATAAAAAAAAAATAATTTTTTCCCTTGTGGGCTGCACAAATCAGGGAAAAGGCACCCAGAGGGAGCACTATAAATGGCATACTGTCCACAGATATACCTGCATTCTGTTTCGTAGGTTAGAAACTTTTCATTTAAATAAAATTAATTTCACTTAACTGCATATTTGTTTTGAAGCATCGAGCAATGAGTGAACACCAGGCAACGTTGTTTCAATAATTGTATGTCATCATTTTAATTTCTTCGCCTAAATAACGAATCATCTTACAAATCACTATTTCTCCTCCAATTGCCAGAAACTGGTTTAAATGATTCATTTTGAGCACCTGACTGGGGTGAAACCCTACTTAATTACCTAGATTTTTACATCATTGCACTTTTTGCCCCTAACCTGGAATGTTGATTGTCTACTCATTACCATTTCTCCCCAATAATTTAGAATTTCCAAAGTTAAAGTCTCTTAAACGTGAAAAGTTAGTAATAAACACACTCTGACACTCGTTCCACGCACGGCCTAAACAAAGCTCCCAAACTCGAAAGCTCGTAATTAAAATCATCTAAACGCAGTGAACTGTTTTTTCACTCAAATACACCCAACCAAAAAGAAACTCACAATCAGTCTCCATAAGCGCGGCCTCTTTAGAATCGAAACATATTATGGCAGCGAGGCACAAATTGCACAGCATGAACGCGTTAAAAATGATAGCATAATTCAATTACAAAAAGGCCAGGAAAACATAAATTACAAAAGTAAGACAAAAAGAGAACGATTTTTAAGACGAAAAGGTACGGTTTCAACTTCTCAATCAAATTTTCCACATTAATAAAACGTCGGCCGAGGAATTTTGGAAGGCGTGACTCGGTCTGGTGCGTCCCTCCGCGGACTGGGCGTGTACGTTCGGTCTGATCCCAATGAATTCCGTCGTTGTAAAGGTTTTCTGACGGGTGTCGATTCCACCGAACGGCTCGCGTCTTCCTTCATCTGATTTTCCAACTCGTCCTTCAAACTTCGGCCTTCTCCCGCTAGATGGCTCTCCACCCGTTGCTTGTACTGGTTCAAAATTTCTTCCATGCGTTTCAGAATCGACGCGTCGTTATCGACCTCCACATTGGTCAGCATTTCTTGCAGTAACGGCGACACATTCTTCTCACCGTCCCCTTCACCCCACTTAAAAGCGGCTGGATACCCCTGGGGCGAAGTCGGAAGGGACTGGTGGGTGGAGCTTGCCCTATCCCGAGCAAAATTACTCGCTGAGCGTGATTGGGCCAACGGATACTGCTTTCGCTGCATACTGGGAGAGGACGAAGGGTTTCTACTCCCCGGCAGGGACGACTTGGGCGGCCGCGACTGTCGCACGCCTGGTGGCGGACTGGCAAACGTCTGATCTGTCAAGGCTGGTCGCTCTCTTCCGTTGCTGGTACGTCCGTTCCACGTGTTTTTACCTGACACAGAAGCCGAGGATAAATTCGACTTGGTTCTGCCTCTCTGGGCTACACTGAGGTACGGCGAAGTTTCAGTCTTGGGGGCGGTCCTTAAGGAATGACGACCCAAAGAATCCCGGGAGAACCTCCCAGCAGCTAAAGCGTTGCTGGCCGACTGGCTTCTGGGCATCTTTTTGTCGCCGCCAGCGGTAGTGGCGCTACTGAGCGTGCGTTCGCGTGCCGGACTACTGGCGCCATCTCTCTTCAACTTTTTCAAGCTTTCCAAACACGGAATTCGCGATTTCTTTTCTTGGGACGTCTCCGCCACCGGCGAAGACGGTTCGTCCTCTACGCCGGAACTCGACGAGGCGTGGGTCATCGAAGAATCGGGTCGCTCTAGGAAATCGTTCGTTTTGGAAACGTTCAACTGCCCCAAGACCGCGACATCTCGGCAGCCTTCGTCGGAAATCTCGGAGCTGGAATCGCCCGAGAAGAGATTGTGGTCTTTGGCGTCTTCTTTCCGCGCTGGACCAGGGCTGGGCGGAATTCCCGAGTCGTAGGACTCGAGGGAATCAAAGTTCTGTTGACTGCTGCTGTTGTTCACCCAGTACGGCCGGTAAGCTTGCGAGTACCGGCCGGAACTGGTCCGTGTGAACGACGAGCGAGTGGAGGGCGACTGACTCCGCTGGCGGAGAGAATTTAAGGGCGTGGAAGGCGATTCGCTGCGCTGACGAGAATGGCGTCCTTTGATGGGACTACTGGTCAGGAGATTCTCCGAATTAAAAGGCAATCCGGCGGACGAATTCTTGCGAGACACAGAGGTCTGACTGGCGCCGGAAGATCGACGCGAAACATTCGGGGACGCCGAACCTGGTTGCGATTGCCTGTAGGTGCCAGAAGAGACATAAAGAAGAGTTAATGAACTGGCTTGGCACGAAACTCTTCATTGATATGCAGAACGCATACACAACAAGGTTCACAATTATCAGCTCTCAAGGCCAGACGAAGCCGTCGAGTGTTTTTTTTTATTAAAAAATACGGAGAAAATGTCAAACTTAATCTGGAACGCGAGTAATCTTATCACTGAAGTGAAAAAAGCTTTTGGGCTTAATCTGTGGGGGTAGGATTTTTAGATTAATTTCCCCAAACGGGGTGTTCTTACCTTTCGTAGGTCACTTGCATAGTCGGCGTGGCTCCTTGTTTAATGTTCAATTTGGAATTCACAGTCGTACGGTGTCCTAAAATAATAATAAAAAAATACTGTTACTCCCCAGGAATAATAACAGCTTTAAAGGGTGTCAAGGCTTTCTTTATTAGAAGGTGGCATAGCGAAATATTTAATTGCGTAAATATAGGAGTGAAGATACAGAAAAAGGCTAGCACTATTGTATAGTTATGGGTAATTGTGAGGAGATACCGACTAATAACTGTTCAAAGACGCAATTGGGCCACTAACAAACACCAGAGGCGCTGAATGTTGTAGTGGCCATGATGGATGGTATTTTTGTTTCAAAAGTTTCGTTCCCAGCGAAAGGTGTTCTCGACATACAAGGGCTGTGGAGTATTAGACGCTTTCTTAAAATGTTCTGCTCTTTTTTGTCGTTTGTGAAGAGCTTAACTTAATTAGCGATTAAATATTCTTACTACTGTGGCGTCTCCAGTGTATCTTGCATTGTCAGGAGCGTTATTTATAATTGTTTTAGTGTTACACTGCATGTTCTTTGTTCAATGTTGCGTCGCTTTTTGTGGACTGAATTGATTTACGTGTTAATTCTAACACCAAGAACTGACTTGAGAATATCTCAAATAAATCTCTGACCAGCTCAATAGCTGACACATATAGTTGCTATTGCGATCAATAGATGGCCTACGAAGATATAATATTTCATTGCAAGAAATAAAGTTAACGAACTTATCGTTTCGTGTGTAAATTGAATACTGTAAGGGAAGACCCCCCCAACAAGAAAGGAAAAAAAGAAGAAAATCGTGAACTCAGGCAACTCACGATGAGAACATAAAAAATGATTACTGTTTTTCGAGTGAGTTAGGGGACTATTAACAAAGAGCTAAAAATTATGAAAAAAGTCCACGAGTTGGAAAATAGCTTTTCCTAATCAACAACTAGTCGTTCTTAAAACACCAGATCAATCTCAATGTTATAGACGTCAAACCTATTTTCCCCGAATTCGCAAACTAAAATCACATCTAGAAAATGTAAATCAAGAAAACTGCTATTATACAACAGATCTCCCTAAAAAAAAGGAACATGAGGTAATAAAAATATGCCCAAAACAAGCTCAAATATTCAGCCAATAGGGGCGCTAGTGTTCCACCCACCACAACTTGCAGCATCTTCGATCCAAATACTTTGCAACCTTATCTTTACTAAGAAATTAATTACCTTCTACGTGCAGTTATACATTAGACGTTTTTAACGTAAAGTGAAACTAAATATTCCGCTCATGTCTACCTACACGTGTCTGCAAAAACGCGCAAGATGGCGATTAGCACACTGGCGCCCCTAGCGACTTCTAAGCTGGCGTACGTGGTTATAATCCTTGTAATAAATGTGCCGTTCATTATATGTCAATAAAAGATGCGAAGACCACCCGAGTCTCGCACGTAAATTGATAATTAAGCCTTACATCTCTCAGACAAGACTCGAATTGTGCAAAAAAAAACAACGTCACGA